>JUFY01022146.1:13271-25227 GCA_001855655.1 Leptopilina clavipes
TTATATCTTTTATTTATTATTCAATTCAATTATTATAAAAAATTTTCTCTTTATTGCTGAATTTAATTAGTATAATTTTTCTCTTGTTTATTACTGAATTTAATTATCATAATCATTATTATATTTGTTTATTATTTTTTTTCTTATTTATTTGTCTTATTTATCTCTCATTTATTACTAAATTTGATTATTATAATAATAATTATAATAATTATTATAATAATCAAATACAAGAGAAAAAAATTGACAAACGGAGAAAATTATCATTAGAATGTACATCTGTGGGTAATATTTATTTGGCTTGTTTAACATATTGAAAAGCAATACAAGGAAATTCGCTTGATATGGAATTTTGTAAATTAGAAAAAATTTTTTTTACAATAGGTCGAAAATACAAGAATAACCTAATATGAAAGTGATAAAGTGTTTGACTATTAACCCTTGTCCGTAAAAGGGCAATCTCGAATTTATGGCAGGCTGTGGAATCGTGTTCTTCTATCGTATTAAATTTCTTTCAACTCTCGCGAATCACGTACGGAGAATATCCAAGCTTTTGTTGGTGAAAGTAAATTGACATTATATATATTTGCAAAAGTTATCAATATACTTCTCGATTTGATATACAAATATTTAAATAGTTTGATTACCAAAAAGGAGAATTTTTTTCCAAATACAGTCGACTCTGGATAATTGAATTTTTTTGTGAAATTTAATAATAAATTGAATTTCTCGATAAAAATTGGATTCAGAAATTGGATTCACTTGGAAAAATTTTGATAGGACTTAAATATACACATACGTTGATAGGACTCAATATATAAAAATCTCGATAATTTGGAATTTTTTCTATCGATGTTCGGTGAGATTGAATTTATCGAGAGAGTCGATGTGCCTTGAATCAGGGTTGAAAAAGAAGCGTCAATTAACTGTATCCGTTTGTATCATGCCATTGAAACAAATCGGTGAACGCTATGTCATTGGCATGTCATTTGATTGTCCCGGGCATAAGTCAACTTTCTTCTTCGAGGACAACAATGACTATCGCTTCTTTCTGGCAGCAGCTAACTGTCAGATGCTTCAGGAGTCTTTCGCAATCTATAATTCTCACGAAGGCGTTAGTGCAGATATCCTTTCACGTGCTGTCATTTATTGCTGATACATTAATCTCGCAATGTCCTTTTTTTCTTGCTAGAAATTTATATTTATAACTATCAAAATCGTCATTTTATGGTATCTACAAATTTTGAAACATTGGTCCATTTTTTATTATTTCTCAATAATTCATATATAGGTGCAGTATAACTGAAATTGTGTATAGTAATTTATTGTAAACTCGTGAGTTTACTCTTTGGCAATACTTTTGCTTTATGTGCTTCTTGGTTTTGGAAAAAAGGTTTTCCCAGTGTAGGAGAAGAAAAAAAAAAAAAAAGATTTTAGATGAGTACCTTCGAGGAGATAAAATCAGACTACAACTGTAGAATAATATCCACTTGTCGTATTTTACATAATAGAAGTATAATTATGAAATTGTACGTGAAATTACGAACGTATGAGTTAAAAGATCATTCTGAGTGATATATGTTGAAATCCCATGTATCATTCTTTCGCTAGCCACTGTCCTTGATCCTGTGGAACCCTTGAATCAGAATTTCTTCAGGGTTCTAGATAATGGGTCTGATTCAACGATGCTTATTTACAAAATATCCTTCCCCCACTTTCGAAATCATGCAAAAGTTCCTAAAGTTCCTCTTTCATATTTAAAAAAATTTTCTCTTTCAATCGTTGATAATTTCCTCCTAATAGGTACAATTATTACACGGAAAAAAATATGAAATTACTTTTATTATATTTATTTATAAAGTAAAACCTAAACTGCCTGGAATTACAAGCAATTTTTATTATTTCCGGAGTAAATTTTACTACGTCCCAAGTGAATTTTACTAATTTTCCTGTCAATTTTTACTATTCCCGGAGTAAATTTTACTACGTCCGAAGTGAATACAGTTTAGGTTTTACTTTGTAAATAGTAAAAGTTACAATTCATAATTTTTTCAGAACATTAATTTCAATTAGAACCAATAAAAATTTTTGTACACTAAAAAATAAGAAAAGAATTTGTCAATTAAAAGCAAAAAAAATTTTTTAGAAATTTGAAGAAAAAGAAGGAAAAAAAAAACTTTTCGCAAACTGTCGCTATTAAGAGAAACGTGAACATTGGAAATTTGAAAAAGCATAATATGCACAAGTTTAGACATTATTGGCCTTAAATTAGATATATATGATTTTAAAAATTCATGAATCTAAATCAGACTTATAACGCGTAATGCAAAATATTATGTCAGAAGGTATACATATATAGGAAAAATTGTTTTTCTTTTTTTTTATAAGATAAGGAGGAAAAAGGTGGACAACTTTGTAAATGCATTTAATGCCTTTGCGTATAAAAGTCGTAGCAGAATATTAAAGAAGAGTAATGACAGAGACCAGTTCCATTTTTCAGTAGCGTTTTGCCCATTTACGTGTTCTCTCCCCACCCCCCTCATTTGAGAAAATGTGTGTAATATTCCTTCCGCGTTTAACGAAGTAATTTCAATAAGAACTCGGTGTTACATATTCAATAATTTATTCACCATGTTATAAAGATAAATTTTCAATTTATAAATATAGTTAATAAATTCATATTACCAGGAGAAATTTATTACCGAAATAAATAACAATATAATAGAAATGCATTATTTACAATTAATCAAATTTTAGGAAATTTATTATGTTGGGAAGAATATTTACAAAATATACAAAATTTTCAAAATAATTTTCAAAAATAATTAAAGAATCACAATTTTCAAAATAATTAAAAAATAATAATTTTTTAAACTGTCAAAATAGAAATGTTTCTTGGAATATTACACATATTTACGTGGGATATTTATTTTCCCTGAATGATGAAGTATTGCAGAACTTTATACCGCAGAAGAAACGAATCGTGACTTGCGGGAAATAGCATATTATACAAGGAAGAGGGTGTTTGTAAAATGTCATCGTTATTGAAAAATTAATATTTCTTAAATTTCACTTTACAAGAGCATTTGCGTAACAATTTAGATATTTTTGTTTAGAATTTCTTTTACATTTAACTTTTTAAATATTATTTTTTTTCCTTTTTTTTCCATTTTTCTTATCATGAGAATCTGTAAATTATATATTTTCACTTGATTAAGTCTTGAGTATGTTATAATTTTCAGTGAGAGACACATACAAAGTTGACTTTTACTTTAGATAATAATAGTTTGGGAAAAATTTTTATAACTGAAAAAAAAACAAAAAAAAAATTTGGGGAATAAAAACTTTTAATGATTCCATGTCGTAACTGTCACCTAATAATGTACCAATTATATGCGGTAAATAAATGTTTAAATTGATAAAATAAAATAATAATAATTATTATTATTATTATTATAACCCAATAAAAATAATCATTTAGGGCGTCGACATTTAGAAATGTAACTTTTTCAAGGCGCACCTTCTTCTCGCTACTTTATATGAACCTTTAAGATCTTCTTTCACCTCGAGTTCTCTTGACACGAGATAGGAATGCAAGATGATTCGATAGAACGTTGAAAGCGGAACTTGATCTATGATCCCTTGAAATGAAATCTACAATTTTTATTATATTGAAATTCACGACTCGAGTGAAAAAATAAGGCGAATTCTTTTTGAACTTTGCTCTCTCTCTCCCTCGAATTACACCTCAAAAAAAAAAAGAAAAACAGTTATATACATTTATGGAGATGCCTTCCAATCAATACCACAACCAACTGGTTTCACTCTATCTTGTAAATCACCACATATCGGCAGTAAACTGTCAACTAAAATTTTGCCGTGCAAATGAAATTATTTCCACTGTAAAATATCCAAGTAAATTAAATGGTAAAACGTCAATCGTTAAAACGCTTTTTCCCTCCAAAAAAAATGCAATTTTATATAGAAGGCGGTATACAGTCGCTCGATAACTTAATCTCCAACTAACGACCAATTATTAAGCAATTTCACTCTAAAAATACTCCCGGACATTTTCCATTCAATCCACAAATCGATAAATTTCTTCAGAAGCGGTAATACAAGTTTTTAATAATTGTGAAAGTGACATATATATATATAGTTGCAATCTTTATTGGAAATGAAAAAAAAAAAGTTTTTTTTTTTGTTATTATATACAAATTATGTTTGAATATTCACCAACTTTGGTATATAAAGAAATTTAGATCATGTTTTTGTGTATGCGACAAACGAATATTACATAATTTTCTGTTTTATGGTTTGTTGCTTCGTAATATTTCAAGAAAGGCGGTAAAATGATTCGTTATTGAGGCAAAAATTGCGCGAGTAATGGAAAAATGACAATGTCTGACTAAAATTGACTTTTACTACTGATAAAAACATGAAACTGTTTTTGTCTGACAGAAACGTAGCGTTATACCACTTGTTTTAGAATTAAAAATTTTTATCGACTTTTTTCCTTTACTACTGAATCTTATGAAGTAGAGAAATAAAGAAAAAATGATTTGAAAATTTTTTCAATGAATGATTGATGTAATTTGAAACTCCTAGTATTTATTAAACTATACGATAAACAATGAACGCCAGTGCATCAAAATGACGCGTTTAAGGAAAATTCTTCTCTCTTTTCCTTATTACTTAATGCCGATAATGAGAATGTGGCACAATTCTCGAATTCCTGAGACCAAACTAGTTTGTCATCGTTAAGGGGAAAAAATAGGAGACAAGAAGAAAAAATCTCAAGCCTTCGGGCCTTTGCCATTTATAGCAAATAGAGACACTTTATCACAGTCAATAAACACATGCGTGTGTGCCGGTAATTTTTTTTTTCTATCGTTTCCAAACTCTCTTTTCATTTTACCCCCACAAAAAAAAGAAGAAAAAAAATTCTCTAAATAATTCATTAATGAGAAAATAATTTCCATTTTAGTGTAAACATTTTTGCATTTTATTTCTAAATTTCTCGAATTTTTCCCATTTAGAGAAATTTTATTTTTAGAAAATTGTATTTCTTCATGAAAGCGATTTTTTTGAAAATTTCTTTTTTGTGGATAAAAAAAATTTAAACGTAAAAATTTCAATTTGATAGTATTTCGAAGTTATTAGTTTCTTTGTAATTTATAATTCCGATGCATAGCATCAGAAAGTCAACTAGATACCAATTGAGTCGGCTTCTGGTTTAGAGTTGATTCAACATTTCTGGATTCCACAGTCGTTTAGATTTATATATTTTTCTCTAATGCTTGAATGTTGCGAAATCATCCTATGACATAAGTATTATCTTGTCAATGTCCACTCAGGTATTGCTTTAGGGCTTCAATGTAACCCATTATAATTATTTTCTTCAGGTGAAAAAACTATTTTGAAAAATACTGAAAAAAAATAATGAAAAATACTAATAAATGCTAATAAATACGAATAAATACTAAACAAATACGAAAAAATATTAACAAATACTAAAAAATACGAATAAATAGTAAAAAATGCGAATAAATGCGAATAAATACTACAAAAATACTAATAAATACGAATAAATTCTAAAAAATATAAATAAATACTAATAAAAAAAAAATACTAATAAATACTAAAAAATGCGAATAAATACAAATAAATTCTAAAAAATATAAATAAATACGAATAAATACTAAAAAAATATAAATAAATACGAATAAATACTAAAAAAATACGAGTAAATAGTAAAAAATGCGAATAAATGCAAATAAATACGAATAAATACTACAAAAATACGAATAAATTCTAAAAAATATGAATAAATACGAATATATTCTAAAAAATATAAATAAATACCAATAAAAAAAAAATACGAATAAATACTAAAAAAATACGAATAAATAGAAATAAATACTAATAAATACGAATAAATTCTAAAAAATATGAATAAATACGAATAAGTACTAAACAATACTAATAAATACTAAAAAATGCGAATTAATACAAAAAAATACTAAACAATACTAATAAATACGAATAAATACTAAGAAATACTAAGAAATACTAAAAAATACGAATAAATAAAATCAATACGAATAAATACTACTATCTACACGTATCTTTTCATCATTAGAAAAAAATTCTTCTTCAAATCGGGAAAACTTATTTTTTCCCCACAAAAGACAAAAAAAAAAAGGGCAAAGAAAGTAGACTCGTGTATGATTAATTAAAATTTAAAACTGATTTAATTACGATGACTGTCATCTTTATAGACTTGCCACGAAGATTTATGCGATTGTTACAACTCGGAATAATTGCTCCCTTGTATTGCGAACTGGCTAAATAATGAAAACATGTGACAGGCAGTCATAACTAAAATCATGTCTCGAATCTTTAACTTAAGATCAGTATCTATTTCTCAAGAAGAAAAATTTTATATTATGCATTCAGCCATTAAATGTTGGGAGAAAAAATTTGCAGTCAAGTTCTCCAAAAATTTTTTACTGCGCCCACTTTGATTTTTATCTTTTAAAATTTTCATGTTACTCGAAAGTTTATTACACGTAATTATGTAACAAATATTAATTTAAAAAAAAATAAAATTTTTTTTGCCATTGAAAAAATATTTTTATTATTAAAAATATTACAGTTGAGTTGCATTGTTTTTTTTAGGGGGGTGGGGGTTTAATAAAGATACTTTGTATTTTTTTTGCGAATTCTTGAGCATTTATTCGTTCTACATGAATGAACCAAGTGAACATGACGTCAAACACCTTGTCGTGTCTTTCTACAAATTATACTCCTTGATATAAATACAAAATAAGAATAGCGTGCCACTGATTCATAGATATTTACATTTATATTATTTCCAACACTTTCCGTTGAATTTTCAATAATATATAATTCACCATTTTTACTGCATTCTAATTTATGTTTATTTCAATTATATTTTAGTTCCTGTTGTTTATATTTTCAGTGTAGAAATTCAATTCTATTTACAATCGATTCTTTTATTGTTTCTTTTATTCTTTGATACTGTGAATAATAATTAAAAAGTTCAGTTAAACTTTCTCTATATGGATAATTCTCGGTAATATTTTTTTCCCCCCTCAGAAATTAATTCCCATCAGTAATGCCCGATTTGTTACAAGCGTCAAAGTAATATTATACTAATCGCTCCCGACAGTCCCGACCGTTAATTGATCCCCTTATAAAAAATTATAAATTCCAAAAAAAGTTTTCCCATTAATGAATTATACACACCTATATGAGTAAATTGATCGAGTATTTCTATTTAATTTGATTACTTTTTCAAAGAGAATGACACAGTTTTCATTAATAGGCAACAAAGTGTTTTTTCTCCAAAAGCAATTTGTTTTTTCATTTCTTAAAAATGGGAGAAATTTTTAAGATGATGAGTGAAAAATAAAAATTATTTCGTGACAATTTCTAGGAATAATTGAATGAAAATGAAAAAAAATTTTAATCATACTAAAGAATAATGAAAAGATAAATATAATTTCAGTGTCAAGGGGAAAAAAAGGAAATAATGTGAAAATTTTCTTGTACAATTAGAATATTTTTTAAGTCCTAACATTTACAATAATGTTATAGAGGAATTTCATTATGCGGACGAACGACATTCATCTGGCATTCAAATGCCAACTCTTTGTTTGTAGTCGATTTTGCTATTTTAACCATGAGTTGAATATCTTTAACTTCTTTGGAACGATAATAATTTACCATGCGCCAGGAATCATTTCATTGGAGAGAAAAAAATAATTATCTCTAAACGCATTACAATGTATATATTATGGTGAATCTTGAATGTTAAATCAAGATCGATTATCTGTTCTGAAAAGAATGGAAGAAAACGTTTTAGGTGTAAAACGTCTCGTGAGAAAAGGTCTTTTGCCTTTTATTCGTTTATTATCAGTTTAAAAGTGATGTGCACATCGGTAAATTAAATTTTATCGTGATTAGTTTGTATTCTTGCGTTATCGACAAGAGAATGCTAGTTTCTTGCTAAGGCAGTAAACTTCAATTTCTAATTACATTATATTTCTTTCGCTCCAGTCATAAATTTTCCTGTCTTTGTTTGTTATTATTTGTAATAAAGCAAGTTACTCATATTGGTGAGAAAAATAACGTGCCGAACCATTTATTTCGACCAAGTTTTCGTACATTTGCTGATATTTTCATTCAATGGCGAATAAATGAGCGGCTGCGGCTGCGGCTGCTGGCTTCTAATTTTGTCCTAAAAAATTCTAAAGAATTAGCAATCGCAGAATAACATTCCCTGAACATATTTTAACGACAAAATTCATCATTGACCAACAAATAAATTTTTAATGACTCATTAAACATAGAAAAATGAAGGAAAAGCATTGTCTGCTAATTATCGGCTGGGGCTGCAAGCTTCTAATTTTGTCTTAAAATTTCTCTAGACTTAGCAATTGCAGATAAACATTCCTTGAATATATTTTAACAAAAAAAATTTATTGTTGATCATGAATAAATTTTCAAGATTCGTCAGAACTAATGAAAATTCGATGACAATTGAAATAAATTCAAATACAAATTATTATTCTATTAATGTAATGAAGAAAAAAGCTTATAAAAAAACGTGAAATTTATGAAATGTTGCGTAATTTTGATGGATTTACGCTCGTAAATGATATATTAAATTATTTCTGCTTTATGGTGATGATGTTTAAGTGTTACAGTATAAATTTACAACTTTAGAATCATCTTCGAGTGCAATTAGAAAGATCTATGATGACCGTTTTTCCACATGTTGAATTGCATCATTTATAAGTGATACAGTAAGCGCGCTCGTTTCAATCTTTCCCGTTAAGAATTTGATAGTAGGTATAGTGCTACTCTCTGGCGAACTGCCATGAAAGTTTCTTACCTGTCGAATTACCTCTCATGGTAAACCAAACTTTTTTTCATTTTATCCCAAACGATAAGGAAGTTTTATCGGAAATCAAAATTATATTTTTCCCAACTTGTTCAATAAATTTATTAATAAGTTATGATATATTTACAGTATTTGCAATATTGTCTTTTTATTTTTATTTTTATCTTTTATTTTTTCTCGTTAATTATAAATTTAACACGGGAAATTTTAATCTTATTGGTTGGTGGTAACACGTAGATGTTTCTCTTCTATCAAATCTTGGGGGTAGAAATTGTTTTTAAGGAACAAGATTAATTTAGAAGCTGGTAAAATAATTTGAAGTTAATCTTTTTTTTAAGTCGAAGGATAAATTTTTGCAATTAATTTATAAAAATTTGTTACAGTTATCTTTAAAATCACCTACCTGTTTTCATCCATCTTGTTGTCAGATGTCGTTGTAACTATTTTCATAACTATTCTTTTAAAAATTTTCCCTATTTCGGAAAACTTTTCATCTCAAGTATATGATAAATTTACAAGTTTATGATTCTTTTATCGATAGAGAAAAATAATTATTTAATCCATATAAAATTTATTTTTGGAACAAATAAATAGTTTAGTATGCTCTGTGTCAAATATATATTTTTTCTGAGTGTAACGCGAGTGTTAATTATAGTGAAATTAATAATTCAATACTTTAATACTAAATTTAAGAAATTTTAACTTTAATGCGAAATTCATAATTAATAAAAAATTACTGAAAATTTTATTTTGGTTTGTAATAATAAGATCACAGAATCAATATACTATGAAAATCAGTTTATTAAGAAATTTTTTTTTTGTATAAAAAAGAAATAAATATTAACAACTACAAATAAATAAATGTGATGCCGAAGTACTGATGAATTATAATGCATTGAATAATACTGAGTGCGACAAAAAAAAATTCGCAAATGTGTTTTTCATATATAAAAAAAAATATCTAATACTATTTTTAAAATACACAATTGCTAATATCACTTGAGTTGTAATTTCCTCAAGAAACATATTGACCCTCCTAGTAATAAATAATGTTTACAATAAAAAAATCTACAAATATAAATAATATAAATATTATCTCAGCCTCGATGAATAAATATATGTAATAAATAGTATATGCTTGTGAGAGCAATAAATATACAATCATTCGATAAATATTCGATGCACACATAGTCGATTTTGTTCTAGAATAACTATGATTTAACTATACTGATAACACATTTTTTAATTATGACATCGCATCTAATCGTGTCGTCATTATGACGCACCTGTCTTACTTAATCATTGGAGAAAATGCAATCGACAGATGGCTATGTACTAAATTCATTTACAGCATACCATGCTATTCGCGTCATCATCATCATTCAATACACTTTTCCTAATGTAACATTTTTCCTTCTTTACGAAAGAATTTTTTTCATTTTCCATATATCATTTTCATTTTACAAAATTAAATGCGAAATTAGACTAAAATAAATAGTTACCTAATCTACATATTCTGCTTCGTCATAATATAAATACTATAATAAATAAAAAAAAAGCTATCTACATTTTTTTTTTGAGAATAAATAAAAAATTTTTGTTGGAATTTACAATTTTTTGGAATAAATATTAATAAATATTTCTATAAATATAAGTTTGAAAAAATGTGTAAGTCCTCAAAAATCTTAAAACAGACCACTGAGGTTTCTTTGGCTCCTGAGAATTGCGCTTTCAATTTGAAAATACTTATTTGAGATTTCTGTCACCATTGGCGCTCTAAAATTGCTGAAAAACAATTTTCTTTTCTTTGTTCTAGTAATCGAAAACGTGCCGCCAACCGTGGAGGTAATCTCTGTACTTCAAAAGGATACCCCAATCGCGAACAAGTCGCCTGGTGTCGTCAACTGGGTCACGATCCTCAGTGGACATGATGCTTCTTTCGATTCTTGGTGGCACCTGCAGGGACGGCAGTAAAACAATGTTGGTCTCGACTTCGCACAACATCATTATGAGATAAGAATGAGTGTCTCTCAAGGCATCCAAAATTCTTGGATTTTTCTCGTCCTCCATCAATTCCTCAAACGCAACAGCGAACTTCTGCAAGTCCAAGTGCATTTTCGGTAAGTGACTCGCAATCTGTAACATAAAAACAATTTTTTCTTTAGAAATCTCAATTATATTTGTTGTACTCAAAAAGAAAAATTATTAGAAACAACCAAATTTTGGTTTAAGCAACCAAAGAAATGCCACCAAATAATTAAAACCTACATTGACAAAAAAAAAAATCAGTTTGATTCAAATAACTGATTACTTGCCTATTCTCTCTAAATTTGAATCGATTAAATTTTTTATTAATTCAGATTTAGATAATTATGTAATAAATATTTAATTGAAGAAAATAATTTTTATTTAAGACAAACAAACTGTAATTGTATCAATAAATTCTGTATTTGAATTGAATACCATTTAATTGATTTAAATACCATTTAACTGATTTAAATACCATTTAATTGATTCAAATACCATTTAATTGACTCAAATAAAATTTATTTGAATCAAATACCATTTAATTGACTCAAATAAAATTTATTTGAATTGAATACTATTTAATTGATTCAAATACCATTTAATTGAGTAAAATAAACTGTAATTGAATCAATAATTTCTGTATTTGAATTGAATACCATTTAATTGATTTAAATACCATTTAATTGATTCAAATACCTTTTAATTGATTCAAATACCTTTTAATTGACTCAAATAAAATTTATTTGAATCAAATACCATTTAATCGACTCAAATAAAATGTATTTGAATTGAATACCATTTAATTGATTTAAATAAAATTCATTTGAATCAAATACCATTTAATTGACTCAAATAAAATTTATTTGAATTAAATACTATTTGATTGATTTAAATAAAATTCATTTCAATCAAATACCATTTAATTGACTCAAATAAAATGTATTTGAATTGAATACCATTTAATTGATTCAATTACCATTTAATTGAGTCAAATTA
>JUFY01022149.1:0-16082 GCA_001855655.1 Leptopilina clavipes
TCGCATTTGCCATAAGAGCGAAAGTCGAATAACAAAGCTAAGGGACGCTCGCCCTTATAGCAAAAGCGACTTTACTAGGTTTTTACTTTGGACAGCAGAAATGTTTAAGTAAAAATATTTTTTTATGATTAACAAAAAAATTGTCATTGTTAAATTTTTATTATTAATTATCTATAAATTATTTATAATCCAAAAAGAAAAATAAATAATTACCAAAAAAATTTCCATTAGCGAGAAATTCTCAACTAATACATTTTATAATTAGACCAAAAGTTATCAATTATTTTATCATAAATATATATAATTAGCGGAAAATTTTCGATTATTACATTCATGACGTTTAAAAAAAGAATTTCAGAATAAAAAAACAATTAAACGAATTTTTTTCGAGAACTTTGTAGAAGTTTAAAAAGTCCGGAAAGAATAGATTACTAATTAAGTAAACTTCTTGTTCCTTAATTAATAATAATAATTAAAAAAAAAAATTGCTTGACTCTCCAGCGAAAAAGTTGAACGAAAGCCAAATTCCATCAATTTTACTTTAATTGCTCGCCCTTTCGTCATTAGTTTCTTTTCAAATGGAAATTCTTTATTATTTCTCAGGTCGCATTGTTCCAAAATAACGCAAAATTTATCTCATTATGACAAATTTTTGGTTTCTAGAAAAAGTTTTTTGTTTATTATTTCATTCAACCTTTTAGAAAACTTTCGACTAGTAATAGAAAATATTTTTTTTTTTTGTTTTTTTTTTAATTTTTTTTTTTTAAATTAAATCGTAAAAAAATTTTACGATTTCAAAAAAATTGTTTCACTTAGGTAAATTATTTGTATATCGTTAATTCAGAGGGAAATTGAAATAAAAATTGTTATTTAATTGTATTTTTTTTTAAGAGAAGAGAAATTAAATTTTTGCTTTTTGTTTCTTTTCAATTTTTTTTCCGCGTATAAAAATGTGAAAAAAGATTTTAAAAAAGATTAGTAATAATTTTTCTCTTGATTCTTTTTTATCCTCCGCAATAAAATGTAATTTTATTTTTATTTAAATCAGAATTTAAATAAAAATCTCCGATTGTTATTTAAATTTCGTCAATGTCGAGACGATGCTTCTTGCTTGATCTTTAATCACGTGCGTCGACGTTCATTGCCTCAACCAAGTTTCCTATAGTTAAAAATAGAGATAACTACGCAGGTCAGCTTTCGCGTTTCATTTCGCAAATCTCGAAGCTTTTTTTGGCACTGACAGTGATCTTCGATAATAATTACATTCAAAGATGATTTTAATTCAACAATAACGATTTTATTTCATTAAAAAAGTCTCTTTAGGCAGAACGTGAATGATGAAACTCTCTATTAGAAACTACATTTATAAAATGTGGCACTTCCGTTTAAAGTAAATTCAAATCAAAAGTAGATGAGTAATTCATCAATTCCCACGGAATTTTTTTTAACAATCACTTTGCATTGTTTAACAAAAAAAAAAAATTAATTTCTATTTTTTCCCATCTTTTATTCATAAACGAGAATATTTAGAATAAATAAATTCTCCGAAAGGAAAAACATTACAAATTCATTGTATTTAAATGTTTATTAGAAAAAAGATTAATATTATCCAAGAAAGAAAAAAAAATTTACCGGTTAAATTAATTTAATGGTTCAATTTTCCATGAGTAATTATTTATCTCTTTTAATATTTATGGAAAATTTTATATATTTTAATGTTTAATTTAATAATTCTAATAGTTATTTTATTGTCAATAAATATTCATTAATTAAAATTTTAAATAAATAAATATTTATATCAATAAATATTTATTTATAATAAAATATTGAAATACATTTTTTTTTTTTGGTGAAATTTAAGATTTGCAAAGAAGTAAATTTTTAAATTTTGAATTCAACTTTCAGACACTTTGGATTTATAAAATTTTAAAGGTAAAGTATTTTATTTTCTGAGGAAAACGATCGTGCATCTTTTATGCTATTGATTTTGTTGTCAGGAATATTCTCTGCCGAAAAAACAAAAACAAAAACAAAAAAAATGTGAGAAACGTTGAGTAATTGGGCGGCAGACGTAGATCATGGCCCAAATACGAGCGACATGAATCTTGTGTCCGATAAATATTGCATCGAGAAAGGCGGAAGTATCATTTAACTCTTCTGATTTATTTGAAAATTTAACGCCAATATCGATCCGCGGTTGTTGAAAGCAAGTTGTTAAATTGTTAAAAATTTTACCAAACACAAAATGACAGAGAGTGAGAGAAAATTTTGCCCTTCTTTCACCAAAAAAAAATTTACATTTCCATTCTACTTTCTTTCATAGACAACAAATTCAATATTCAACAAATGTTGAATTAATTAATTAATGATTATTTTCACATTAATTTAATTTCTATTTTTAAATTATCAACTAACAGGAAATTGAAATTTAATTTTTTGTTCATTATTTTTTATATCTGTTAATAATGAAATTGTTTAATGAACGTAATATGAAATGTATAAAAGGATCGACGAACCTTAGGAGTAATGAGTAATCCACCGATGTCACCTCGCATCGGATGATTAACGAAGAACGATAAAATTGACACTTAATATTACAAACACTATACACGATTACTTAGTTGTTGTTGTTTTATTTATTTATCTTTTTAAATCCGGTTTTCTAGCGACTGGTAGTTTCCTCGAAGGACAAGGTAAATAAGCGGGAAAGGATTTCTCCGTGTGTCTTGGACAGAGGATAGCGTGGCACTGATCACTTAATACCGACTAGCAATTTTATTTAAAAAAAAAACGACGAACAAAGAAGAGCGCGTCAATAGAACAGCATTGACAATGAATGACAAGGTTACTTTCAACATCAAAAATCTATAACAATTTTTTTGCAGTGAATCTTTCTTTCAGTTAATTTAAATTTTAAATTCATTGTATTCGGTTGTGTCTCATCGTTTTTTTTTTTAACGAAAACCAGTTGGAAAATATACAATTGTCCTAAAAATGGATCAGTCGAGCTTGAGAATATAAATCTTCTTATTAATGATAATTATTTTCAAATATCAATAATAAAATAATTAAATTAGACAATAAAATAATTATTATTAAGAATAGTAATAAATAAATATTATTTATTATTTTATAAATAAATATTATTTATTATTTTATTATTGATAGTATCGTTATCAATTATCAATAATGAAATATAATTACATTACCATAAAAATAATTTTTATTACCTAATTATAAATTTATTAATAATATAATAATAAATATTTATTGATAATTGCGGTTTTAAACTGAGCCACTGATACTTATACTCTGTCCACTCCATCTCACTTTCGAGCGACAATTTTGCCTTGCCATCTGTTGGAAAATTAGCCAGAATTATAACGGCGCGTAATTCAAATTGACTTATTTACTTATTTTACATTTCTTGCTTCATTCGATTTGAATTTCGCGCCAATTAAGCAGATGGCGATGAGACTCTTTGCTCGCAAGTGAAATGAGGTAGAGGAGGTATAAGAATCAGTGGCTCGTCAAGATTTCTCAGTTCGAGTTTCAACCTTACAATTTTTTACTACTATTTATAAATATTATAAAATAATTCTGCTGTCAAAAGTAGAAACCTAGTAAGTCGCATTTGCCACAAGGGCGAGCGTCCCTTAGCTTTGTTATTCGACTTTCGCTCTTATGGCAAATGCGACTTCTAGGTTTTTACTTTGGACAGCAGAATTGTGAATTACTACTTGTAATTACTTAACGAATTAATAAATAAATTAACTAAAAATTACTATTTTTCTACCTATTAGGAAAAATAATAATAATAATAATAATAATAAGAAGAAGAAGAAGAAGAAGAAGAAGAATTTAAATTCGGGGTTTCTACATTCGCTTTTTTTAGTCAATATTTAGCTAATCGTCATCAGTCCTGACAACTTTCAAGGGAAGATTTTATTTTAGTGGTAATTTACCTTCACTGAGAGCATTACGCACAGGTGTTAGACGGGTTGCCTATGTTTCTTGAACATTAGGCCATTATGTATTTATTTATTTTTCAAAACTATTATTTATTTTACATATTTATAAAAATATAAACTTATATACATATTTATACATATTTATAAAAATATAAACTTTTCATTTATTATTATTTATTCAAAAATCAATTTTTAATTAAAAAGAAGCCAGCATTGACGTTTAATTGTTTTTGTACATTTGTCACCTTAATTTTCAAAGAGCAAATATTCTTGTCAAATCATAAACTCTGACTTAGATCATATTTTCCAATTCGCTGAACTAGAAAATCAATCATGATATAACGTATTCATAGTACGGAGAATTTTCCCCCCGTTTTTTTTTTGTGACATGTAACACGACCTTAATTACTGAAAAATTATATATTTCAGTATTATATATATGTTACAATATAAATTTTAAATTAATTCAGTAATTATTTTTGTAATTTATTTATTTCTGAAAGAATTATTTTTCTATAAATATTTTTATATTCTTGTTTCTTTATAACAGGGAATATTTTAATTTTCATGTGATCTCTAAATCATCTAGTAAAGTCCATTAATAAATAATGTTCTTCGTGTAGATTAATATTATAGACTTTCAAGTTATGAATTCACGTTGCACTCTATTAATTCATAAAATATAGAAAGCATGCCTCGATGCTTGCAAAGTCAGTGCATTGTTACATTAAATTTTTACTAAAGCTGTGCACTTTCGATATATTTTAAATTTTAATATTGTAATATTTTTCGATACAAAAGATATATTCATATTTTTTTGTTCTTTTTTGAAAAAAATATTTTCTTTACAAGCACGCCGAACAATGAGACAATTTTCTTTAAGTAAACTAGAAAATAATAAATTGGTTCTTTAATATTAAAAATATTTTTAGCAATTAGCAAATGTTATTTATCAACTGTTTTATTTTTTTATTATGAATTAATAATTTATTATTATATTATTACAGGGAAAAAATGAAAACGTATGAATTCAATTTTCCTGAATTGGAGTTCAACAGTGACGAAGACTTCGTAAGTTTACGTAATTTCTATCTTATTTACTTCATTTTTGCTAATTTATAGATTAACATAATTTTGATTTTAATTTAATTGAAATTTTTCATAATCATGGAATTATTATGAATTTTGTTTTAGTTCCACTGCGAATGGAATCTAAATTAATTTTACAACACATGTTACGTATTTCGTCAAGTCAAGAGAAATTCGTCGAACTTTCAAGGTGGTCAAACGTGTTTAACAGAATCCTGATCCCAAGTGATCTGGGATCTGTTCTATTAGCTTTCATATAGTCTCTAAACTACAACGTTTTGAGCTTTACACGTTTCACTGCCTCCTGAGCCCTCCGGAGCGTAATTTCAAAATCACTAATTCATAATTACGCATATGTCTTCATCATTTTCCAAGGGCACTAATTTTCCCAATTTGTCACTTTCTATCCGAGAAGCAATAATGTCAATAATAAATAGTACAAATACAAATAATAATTAATAATAATAGTAATAATAGTAAATGGTAGTAATTATTTATAATAATAGTAATAGGTTGATTAATGATAAATAATAATAATGATAACAAAAACCGCTGCAAAGTTGAAGTAGAAATTTTGGTGTTCATTTCATGAACACAATGCTTCCTCGTAGAAATTTTCTTTCATCACGAATATATTATTTATTAAAATACATTATTTATGTAATGTTTTTACTACATTAAATTTTTATCTAATGTAGTGAATATTCATTAAAATTTAATCAATTTAAAAAATATTGTCAAAAACGATCACACTTTCTTTTTTTTGAAAAATTCGGAATTCTTAAAATATCAATAACTTGTGAATTTCAGGTCATATGAGGTTCAAAAATAGGTCATTAGATACGTCTTTAAAGCAGTTATAAAATAGATACAAAATATTAAAACCCAGATTAAAATTTAATACCAAAATATCACAAAAAGTCCCATTTCTTCAAATTTTCATTTTTTTAAATGTCAATAACTTTCGCTAAAATGTTAGTAGAATGTTCAATAATGGGTCAAAAGATGCGTCTCAAAAAGAACTACGCAAAGGAAGAAAAATATTTCTAAGTGTATGAACATTTTTTAAAATTCTGGTAAAAAAATTTTTTTACGAATTTTTAAAATGTCAATAAATTTTGCTAAAATGGCAGTAGAATGTTCAATAATGGGTCAAAAGATGCGTCTCAAAAAGAACTACACAAAGGAAAAAAAATATTTCTAAGTGTATGAACATTTTTTAAAATTCTGGTCAAAAAAATTTTTTACGAATTTTTAAAATGTCAATAACTTTCGCTAAAATGATAGTAGAATGTTTAATAATAGGTCAAAAGATGCGTCTCAAAAAGATCTACACAATGGGAGAAAAATATTTTTAAGTATTTGAAAATTTCTAAAAGTTATGGACAAATAACTTTTTTTTCAAATTTTTGAAATGTCAATAACTTTGGATAGAATTACAGAGAAATGTTCGCTAATAGCTCAAAATATGCGTCTTGAAAAACTCTACAAAATTAAAGAAAAATATCTATAGGTGTCAATACAATTTTTTAAGTTATAAGCAAAAAAATTTTTTGCAAAAATTTTTAAATGCAAAAAAAAATTAATTAATCTTGATTAAATTGGGTTAAACAACTCTCATTATTTGTCAGCCAACGAGATCTACAATTTAAAAAAAAATTCATCCCTTTAGCTCTTATAGTAGTCGAGATATTTATGAAAATGTAAATACCTACACGGAACGACTTTTTTTAAAATGTCCATATTTTGAATCTGAGGTCAAAAAACAGAAAAGATACATAAAAAAATCGAACTTGATAAAGTTTTGTATTACAATGCATCCCATGAGGAAGCAATAATAGTAAATATATAATATTTACTTTACTTTTTGCTTTATGTTATAAAGATAATACTTTCCCTAGTAATACAATTATTAACTATATACATTTCATTATATATAATTATAAAAAAATAATTAAAGTTCGATAAAGTTAATAACAGCGACTGATGATTTGTTTTCTTTTATTTATTCAAGGAAAAGCAAATTGTCATCACAGAGTTGTTATTTTCGTACATGTAATATTTGGACTCTTTATTTATTGTTTGGAAATGTATAAGTGAATTTTTTTATAGAGAAATATAAGAATATAATTGAATTATGGTTTTTAATGGAAAAAATTAATT
The DNA here is from genome assembly GCA_001855655.1 of Leptopilina clavipes. Classification (NCBI taxonomy): domain Eukaryota; kingdom Metazoa; phylum Arthropoda; class Insecta; order Hymenoptera; family Figitidae; genus Leptopilina; species Leptopilina clavipes. The sequence continues at coordinate 7,224 of JUFY01022149.1, forward strand.
GAACAAGAAGAGTTGAGTTTAGTAGATATAAATGTGGATAAATATTGTTGGGTGTGTGCATTAGGAGAATTCAGTATGGACTCAGGATGAAGGGGAGGGGATTGGATAGAATAGCAAATAGAAAGGGTAAAATGAGAATAAGAACTTCGAAATGGGCATGGAGAATAATTAAGTTAGACCTATACCTTCACTAGTCACTAGATGGTCTCGCAATTCCTCAGGCATCCCCTAATTTCTATCTACCTCTATTAAACACTAACTAAATTTTCTCTAAATTATTTTACCTAACCTAACAATTTTCCACCTTTATTCAATAAAAAATTCGTTCCACTCTAACTTTAGATAAAACTTTTATTTTCTTCCATTAAAATAATTAATCAATTAATTTTGTAATTAAAGGATTTAAATTTAATTAATTGTTATCGCTAATCTTCTTCTTTATTTGTTTCCTTATTTTTACTTTACTTTTCGCTTTGTATTTTTCCCTAAAGCAAAAATAACTAACTGTGGATTAAATAAATAAATAAGTTGTAATTTATTTTTAATTATTTCTAAAGAAGTGAGTTATGATCAAGGTTGAATTTTGGCAATTTAGCTGATGTTTTATGGATTTTCTCATCGCAATAAGAGGAATATGCAGAATATGCAGAAGTAAAATTTGAAAACCTTATGTAAGGCGTCTATACAAGCATAAAGTATACATTCAGCAAAGTTGATTCAAGAGAGAATATCAATCATCCTTTTAATGTTGTATATATTGACGTTGCGGCTTTCAGCTCTCAATACTTTTCACTTTGACTATTCCATCTAACGATTTCTGGATGATTAATTCAAACCTTTCCATCAAAGAAAGTCTAAATTAAGGCACACCCTTCTTCCACCCCTTTTTCGCGATTCCCATTCTTAGTTTGAAAAATTTCAATTCTGTAGTCTTTCATTTCGAAGAATTTATTAAAAATCCTTCCGATTTATATCGAATCTCTTCTTTATTATTCTGATATGAAATTTCAAAATTCATTCTCTAAATGTTCTTAAAAATCTTAAAATTCGTTCCCCCATTAAAAGCAAAATTTTTTAATGTAAGATGCACCTTAAAAATGAATTTGTTTTCCGAAAGGCATCAATTTGTTCCCATGTTTATTTTTCGGTAAATGAAAATTCACTTTTAAAAATGCAGAATAATTCAAAATTGTATTTACTTTTTTTTTTGGAGTTGTTAAAGAATTCGTTGATTTCAAATCCTGATAAATTTATTCGCCACTAAGATGGCTCTAGGGTAAAGCTTCTTTACTCGAAATCGAACTGTCGCTGCTCAAATAAAGTCGATTTATCCAACAGATAAATTTATTCCAAGATGGTAATGTTGCTGTTAAATCAGAAAGAATCACATTACTGAACTGAACGTTCGAGGTGGGAGACTCACGGTACTCCAAAGTAATCAAATATCAAACTGAATAAAAATTCAGGAAAAATAAAAAAAATTTGAAGACAATAATATTGTAACGGTAGTGTAAATTTTCAAAGTGTAGATAGAATAGAAAAATATTAATAAAAAGTTTATCCCACCTGTTTTCTTTGTTACAAAGAATTTTTTATGTATAAAAGTTTTGTTCTTGTGAATGATTAGAAAATTTTTCCTTCGGAATTTTTTTCTTAGTAGAAATAATTTAAAAATGACAATTTTTGTTGTTGCACTGTAATAGAGATTCATAGTTCGTGATGCCTGTGAAATTTCAGCACTTTGGATATATTAATATTCTAAACTTCTCTCGCTATTACGCAAGAGTAAACTTCCTGCCATTTGCCTGTGAAAATGAAGAATTTCTTAGAAAAGTGAAAAACATTCTGAGATGTGTCAATTTTCATTTAATTTTTTCTATAAAAATGTTATCATAATAATAAAACTCTATTGAAATAATCTTGTCCGACAAAACAGTATTTCTTTAAATAATAAAGAAGAATTATAGTTCCTATTATTATATTTTGCCTCAGGTAAAAAAAATTTACCCATTGATTAAAAAAGCGTATTAGTTCGCTGGATCAGTTCTTCTTTATTTTATTTTTTATTATTGTCTGCATTATTTAAAAGGGAAAAAAGACGAAATAATAACCTGAAGCGATTTCTTAGGAGAAATTAAAAAGTAAAGAAAAATATAAATAAAATAAATAATAAAAAAATATTAATATTTATTAATATAAATGTTAATTAAACGTATTATTTGAAACAAAGGGAAAGTATGATAAAAGACGTTAAACAGATCTCGAATTGCATTAGCGAAAATCAGGAGAATTTATTTCAATTTTTATTTGAAGTGAAACCCTTCGGACGACTTGCCGAAGAGTGAAGCTACAATGTCAGTAGAGTGACTTATATAGCAGTCGGTTCGGGTGGGGGGTTCCCTACTCCTGCCGCCAATCGGTGGTAGGGGAACTCATGCGCGGCCGCGTGCGCAACTTCACACATCCCGATATCAATCGACGATAGTACGAGCAAAACGTTCTTTTTTCCACCACTTACTGAATTTTCATCTATTTCTTCAATTTTCAACTTTCATCCCACTAATTAAAAAAATGTTTTTTAAATTATTTTCCCATTTTTTTCAATAAGAAAAGGAATTTTTTTAAAAATAAAAATAGTTATTTTTATTTAAAAAAAAATCAGTATATCTCTTCACTTTCATGAAATGAAATAGAAAAAAAGCAATTTTCAACGACAATTGATTTCTCTTTTATACTGATGGAGAAGTCTTAAATAACGGAAAACACGTCTGAAAAATTAATTGACTGACTACAAGGAGTAGTCTAAGCCTTTTAACACCTAGTCGGTCGATTTCCTGTTTCCGCGCGTGCATCAAAGGTGCTGACAAAGATACATTATTGGATACTTCATTGTCAATGTGATTGATGCTAGTAAATAATCGACTAAAGAAATTTTCAACGAGAATAATAATAATAATAAAAAAAAATAAAGATTCAAACTCCCCCAAGTTAATTATCGAAGATAAGATTTTAATTTTAGATCTAATTAAAGATTGTCTCAAGAAAAAATTATCGCACTAAATTATTACAAAAGAATATCACTAAAAATTTAGATTCATTAAACATTTCGAAAGACTTACATTTAAAAAAAATGCAAATTATTATATAGAATAATTTACTTCACTTATAATTAGTAAATTAATGAATTATTAAATTATTAATTACGAAATTGCTTATTACTAAATTACTTATAACTAAATATTTTATCAGGGACTAAATTACTAATTGGGTATTGAATTACTAAGTAGGTACTAAAATCTAAAATACTAATAAGATGTGGAATTCCAAATTAGATAATAAATTACTGAGTAGATATTAAAATACTAATAAGGTTCTGAGTGCCTATTTTAGTAGCAAATTACTAATTATGAACTTATTACTAAGTAGGTATTAAATTACTAGTTAGGTGCTAAAATACTAATTGTATATGAAATTACTAATTAGGTAATGAATTACTAAGTAAATATTAAAATACTAATTAGGTAATAAGTGCCTATTTAGGTACCAAATTACTAATTAGGTACAAAACTACTAATTAGGTACTAAACTACTAATTAGGTACAAAACTACTAATTAGGTACTAAACTACTAATTAGGTACTAAACTATTAATTAGGTACTAAACTACTAATTAGGTACCAAACTACTAATTAGGTACCAAACTACTAATTAGGTACCAAACTACTAATTAGGTACCAAACTACTAATTAGGTACTAAACTACTAATTAGGTACTAAACTACTACATAAGTACTAAACTACTGATTAGGTACTAAACTACTAATTAGGTACTAAACTACTAATTAGATACTAAACTACTAATTAAGTACTAAACTACTAATTAGGTAATAAACTACTAATTAGGTACTAAACTACTAAGTAGGTACTAAACTACTAAGTAGGAATAAAATTACTAATAAAGTAATAAATTACTCAGTAGGTATTAAATGACTAATTATGTACTGAGCGCCTAATTAGGCACTAAATTACTAATTACCAAATTTATTATCTACTATAATTATTAATTATCTATTTTTGAAAAATTTAATCATCCCTTCATATTACATTTCTCAAAAAATTTAAATTATTCAAATTTTTTTATTCGTTATCAGCAAAATGGCTTTTACAATAATTGAAACACGTGAAATTCACGCGAAGACGCGTGAATCATTTGTCAAGAAAAAAAAGAAGAAAATTATAGCGAAATCAATAGAAATCGGCTTTATAACATTTTTAAGCAAATTCACAATGTAAACTTTTGCAATCGTGCATTGAATATCTCTTTGCCTCCCTCTCTCACGTGACAATCAAGATAAGATCGAAGAATAATAGGCAAAGTTGGTCACGTGTATACGTATAGCTCTCTTGAAAACGTGCTAACGTAATCAAAGCCACGAAAAGTCTTATACTTGTTGCTGAAGATTTGCCTTACAATTTCACTAAATCTTAACACAGAGACAAATTATTCGCATTTTTTCTTTTTATTTATTTTCTTTTTTTTTGCAAAAATTATTTACCTTTTTTTCTACAAAATATATTTTATTGTTTTCCCACATATAAAAATTAATGTAAAACGTTTCAGTTTTTTTATTGAGGAAATGACATAAGTTTAAGAGAGATAATATAATGTATGTTATAATTTAAATGATATATTTAAATGTTATATTCAAAAGATAAATGACTACGTTCGAAAAAAATAAGATAAAATACTCGAGATATGAAATTTTTTAATTATACATCAAGTAAAGTTAGTATTTGTAATAATAAACTTTTAGCAAATAAATGTTTGTTTTCATTTTTTTTTTTTTTTTTTTTTTTTTTAATTTTGAGCAGATTAAAAAAATGTTTTCTTCTATTGATTTTAAAGAAAGGAGAATATGAAAGTACTTATGAATTTAATTAAATTACTTACAAAGGAATTGAAAGTACAACAAAAAATTTTTTACGACCCTTTTTTTCACTTTGGATTAAAATTAACGATTCCTTCGAAATGTGGGTGTATTTCCAATTTAATGAAGTATTTTCCAATTCAATGAACATTTTTATCAGTTCTTTTTCCTTCTTTCTATATGTACCGGAATAGAAAAAAGAAAATGTTTCCAATAATTGCTCCACTGAATCATTTAGCAGATATTTCGAAGATTAATTATAGTTTTTAGCAAATTTATTATTTGTTTAGGAAAAAAATTGTTTAACCAAAAGGATTTACATTATACTTAAATTTTTAATATAATATCATTAAATATTTAATTGCCCGAAAAAAATTCGATAATTTAGTAACATAATAATTAATTGAATGGAAAATTTATTTTAAAAAATTGTTTTAGTTAATTTCATGTAAAACTCAAATAAAACTAAAACAAAAAAATTGGTCAATTATTTTAATCAAAAAAAAAAAATAATAATAATAATAAAAATAAAGAAAAGAAAATTACGGATTTATTAAAACCATGGTTTTATTTTTATGAATTTTTTATTAATTTATTCCTTTTAAAAATCAAAATCAATCAATTTGTCGTCATTATATTCCTCTGTGTTTAATTTAAAATAAATAATGAATAAGATTTAAAGGTATAGAATAATTATCATGTCTCGGCAAATACACCATTAAAAATGAAATAAAATTCTTTGATGTGATATGTATGTAAAGTTCTTTGTATAATAAAATAATTCTTTGATCTTATTATTTTCTTTTTTGCATTAATTTTTTTCTCCTCATTCTATTTTTTCTTCCTCCTTCATTCTATGAAGAAAAAAGTTTTTTTCGTAATAAATGCTAAGAAAATAAAATTTTATTATTCAGAATGAATTAAAAAAATTTTTTTTTGACGAGAAATTGAAGAACTTTTCCACCCCTTGAAATGTGACGAAATACAATTTCGTGAGTAATTTGTACTTTGAATTTTAGACGTACCATGACCTGTTTTACTACCGTGACCCACATTTTGAAATACTTAAATTTTATATCTTCTCTCTCGTAAGCATTTATCTTTTATCTTCTAAGTCATCATCTTTGATGGACTTATAATAATTTTGTATAATTTTTAATTAATTTATTTTCAAAAAAAAAAATCCCCCCCCCCTTTTTTTTGTTTTCTTCTTTTTAACAAGTGATAAATTCTCTTTGAAAAAGTTACAGTGTATCGTTACATAAAGTTTTAGTGCTCGTATTAATTACATTTAATATAATAAATCCACTTTTTTGAGGCGTACAGCAGAAATTGTGTTATATGAATTTATATCAACGAGCTTTTCATCCCTATTAACTTACAACTTCAAAGGAAATTAAAATCAGCTTACTTTTAAATCAGAAATATTATTTTTAATACACTGTGAAAAAATTTCACCTCTCTTTTACCATGAATTTCAAATATACTTTGTTAATATTTTTTACTCAATAAAACTCTTCTTTTTGAATATATTCTATACACAAAATAAAAAAAATTTCGACAATTTACAAAAAGAAAAAGAAAACCAACTGCTAAGTAGTACAAGCTTAACATATATTTTGGTATGTAACATTATTCTGTTCATTTCATGAACATAGTGCTTCTTCATAGAAGAACTTAAAAAGAAATTTAAAAACAAAAAATTAAGTTTTTTAAAATTTTCGTTTTTAAATGTTTATAACTCGAAGTGAAGTAACAAAAAAGCTTCACTAAAAGGTCAAAATATACATTTTAAAAAACTCTCTTGAATAACAAAAAATGATTTTGAATTTTTTAGATATTAAAACAAAAAATACGCCAAAAAGTTGCGTTTTTACAAAATTTTCAATTTTAAAAATTTTTTAATTTAAGAGAGAATAAAAGAGGATAACTCCTTGAGCAGGAGAATTACAGCAGAATTTTCGCTAATAGGTCAAAATATGCGCATTATATAAACATGTAAACTTTGCATTTTACATTGTTTGTTAATATTTACGTGAGACTTGAGAGATATATGAAGTCATGTATGTAATAATATAACATATGCTCTTAAATTCCATACATTAGGAGAGATTTGCTTTTCATGTAATAACAAATAGAAAATCTCTATTTGTAAATGAATTTTCCTTGAATAATTAATGCAGTGTAAAGGTAAATAAATATATATATATACATAAGCATGAAAAGTGATGAAACATTGTGTGTATTGAGTGTAAAATTTAACTGCGGGTAAATGCAACTTCCACATTACATATAATGTCGTGCGCACACATAATATACCTTGAGGGAAACATAGAGTCATGGAGACGTGACAGTAAATGTTATATAATCCAGTGAAATGTGTGACAAGCGGCATTTGAGTGATAAGAATATTTCTAATACCATTTAAGCCCCCCTTGTGTGCGCATATAATTCTAGTCAAGTAAAGCGTTTAATTTTCCCCGCGTACAATCGCTCTATATATTCACGAAACCAAAATTCAACTTTTCATCAGATTAATAACAATTTAGTACCCAACAAAAGTTGTAGAATTGTAACAAAAATATTGGAAATATTTTCCTTTTTCCAATTACGAAGATTTTAAATTTCTCGCTATAATTTTTTTTTGTACTTTTTGTTTTATTAACTGTTAGGTTACTGCTAAGTAATTGTTACGTAACAGTTACGTTGAACTATAAGTATCAGATTGGAGAAAATTAATTTTCCTGTTTAAGTTCTACAAACAGTATTGAATCAGTTGAAGAAAATTGAATAGTAAAATTATAATCTTGAGATTATGTCTTTTGTTTGAAATGATGTAAAATTATGTAAATATAAATTGCGCTTAAATTGTCGAGAACTTGTGTATATATGTGTGTGAGGGCGCAGCAATGATAAGTTTAAAATTAAACGGAATTTCAGTATAACAATATCTTTTCTGTAGAAACTTTTGGCAAACGAAGTAAAAGCACAATGCTATGAGAAGAAGAAAAAAAGAAAATAAATGAAACAAAAGTTGTGAGCATGTTTCTCAAGAAGTTAGGAAAATCCGGGAATAAAACAACTGGTTAGAAACCAAAAGATATGATGTATATATATATATATATATATATAGAGGAAGAAGTGAAAGTTTGGACAAAAATTCCTTGAAACAACACTCGGTGAAACTTTATATTAATATATTAATAAAATATGTTCTCAATGTAAACGTTTACTTTTAATATTTTCGTATAATTTTCCAGTGAATTTCAACGAATCGTAAATAATATTAATTTGAAAGTGAATTAAGTTTATTCATATATATAATTTATATGTTCCAAATTAATCATGTTTAAAGGACACTAATCCGAAAAATTAATTAACGAAAATCCATTTCTATAAAGCTTCGCATTTTCATAAATCTCGGGACTCCATAAATTTGGAATTTTTGATTCATTTTGATTTAGAGAAATGAGAGAGAGAGAGAGAGAAAGAAAGAGAGATACGCTTAAAAATAATTAATTTTTGAAAATTTGCTCATCATTTAAATTACGGTATTTGTGAATTAAAAAGTTTTAATGAGTACCTACTACTCGAAAATTAGGGAAATTTAAAAAACAGTGATAAAAGTAATTATCACTGAGACAGAATAAATTTATTGTTTTCTATTAGTAGTAAAAGAATATTTTCGTAGGACAAAATACTTGCTATTTTCTACTAATTTTGGTATAAGTAGCAAAAGTGTGTTCCAGTCAGACCTAACTATTAAAATAAAGTAATTTAAGTATTAGTAACAATTTAAAAAATTTAAATTTTTAATTTTATTCACATGAAAGTATTAACATTTTAATTAAGTAGTAGTAGTAAACTTTAGTCAGACATAAAGACTAACAGTAGTTGCTATTGTAAGTTTAAACTAAGTAGTAAAGGAATTAA
>JUFY01022151.1:0-15329 GCA_001855655.1 Leptopilina clavipes
TATAATATAATAATAATAATAATAATAATTATTATTATTATTATTATTATTATTATTATTATTATTATTATTATTAATAAATATATTATAATAATATATAATATATTATAATAATAATAATAATTATTATTATTATTATTATTATTATTATTATTATTATTATTATAGTAATAATAAATTTTTTTCCTTTGACTATTTATAACAAATGAAGTATTAATAAAATTAAAAATTAATTACAAATTAATAATTAAAATTATTTTAAAAATAATTAAAATTTATTTACAATTATCAAAGTAATATAAAAATTATTTTTATGGCAATGTAACAGTTTAATTGATCTATAATTAAAAGTCATGGACAAATGTTATGGAGTTAGCACACGTATTCGATTTAGACAATGCAAACAGGAAATGTTCCAAAGTTTAGTCAAACTTTGAGAGAGAGAGAGAGAGAGAGAGAGAGAGCGTAAATCCTGAATCAAAACCTATAGGAAACCCCTGACATCAAAGTTGGAAAAGCTCTGGCGGCGGCGGCGGTTCCTCGTTATCTCTATCCGTCCCCCCCCCCAATGAAAAGCGGTCAAACTGGTCAAATCCAGGCGAGTAATCTCGATTTGCCACAAAATTCACGTGTTCGATAATCTCAAATTTATATACACACACGTATTCAACGAAAACCATATTACTCAACGCGTAAGTCCCTCTCTAAAACCCCCTTTTCCATTTCAATAAAGCTAGATGATTCACATTTTCAATCTCTCATACATTTATTTAATAACAGAATTATGAAATTTATAATTTATCAAACAGTTTAATATACTGAAAGGTAAATATTTTAAATCCGCTCAAATAAATTTAGCCACTCTTGCACACGAATTATTTGTGCAGATTATTATAATATATAATTTTTAAATGTCCATATTTTCATATATATCGCGATGGATATTATTATTAATATTGCAAAATTTACGAATTTATTTATTTCACTTTATAATTATTCAAATGTGTTTCAAATTTAACATTTTTTGATACATTTTTAATTTTTAATATTCACACATTGATTATTCATTATAATAATTAGTATTATTATAAAATTTAATTAACAGACGGTAGAATCATTTTAAAAATAATTCGCCATATGAAAGTTTATATTTCTGAAAATAGAATATATTTATTTTTATTTTTATTAATTTTTTTTTAATTTTTCATTTATTCCTGCAAATAATATTTAAATTGCTACAATTGTTACTTTTTTTTATATTTTATTACATTATTATTTATTATTTTATCTCATAAGAATATATTTTTTTAAATTTATTTTTAAATAAAATGGTTATTTGTTAAACGTCATAAACATTATTTTATTATTTATTTTTAAATAGAATCGTTCTTTGTTGAATGTCATATAGTCATTTCAATGTCTTTAAAATGCAATAATAAATGTTGTGAATTTATGGAAAATGAATTATTAATTAATTAAATGTCCGATCGTGTGAAAAAAATAGAAATGCGAATAAAATAAAAAGAAGTTGGGAAAAAAGTGAACTTTCAGATATACAGCTTTCTGCGTACAGTTTTGAAATGAACTTTTAGTGGCTTTGAAAACAGATTTTTCAATAGAGTATACCTACATATTCAGTTTTCGTTTGAGCAACACACGAACATTATTCAATGCTTATTATTGAAAAATGGAGTTCAGTCTCGACTGCTGCATTTTTAAATTCGTTATAATATACAGATTTACCAATACAGTTATAATATAGTTAGAAAAAATTTTTTTTCCCTTTTTTTCTATCCACTTTTTTTTGTAAATTCATGAAGGCCAGTTTTAGCTCACACATTGTCCTTACTTTATTTTCAACACGTTTTATCGCTTCAGAATTTGCATATTGTGTTTTACACACACACATATACACTCCCATAAAATTCGAAATCACATTTAGGAGAGGGTTCCGTATATAATAGATTATTCTCTCTGCAACCAAGTACCAACGATGCTTTTAATTGGTAAATTAATTAGTTCATTATTTCAACAATTGTTTGTGCCTTTTTTTCTGTGTTAATTGTTCACTCTTAATAATTATCAGTTAAATTAAATAGAGCAAGGAATTTTTAAATTAAAATTGAATACCAATTTTGTTTTTAAATTCTCTTTTTGGTGAAATTAACAAAAAATAATAAAATATATTATTTATTATACCTGTTAATAATAAATAATAAAATATATTATTTATTATACCTGTTAATAATAAAATATTTAATAAAATACAATTTTCCTTCTTTCTATTTTATTGAGAATAATTTTTATCCATGAAATTCCATTTTTTAAATCAAGTTTCTTTACTCCTGGTTTTTTATTTTTGTCATTTAATGAGAGAAGTATGAAAGAAAAAAAATGGATGAGCTTAAATTATACAAAAGCTCTGGTAAAAGGGGGAGATTAAGATATTAAAACATATGAGAATATTGAATAAATCTGGTACTCTAAAGGGATGATTTTTAATACCAGATTAAGTTTTTAATGTAGAATCAATTATATAGAAAAAGTTATGTTTTCAAACATTTTTTTTTTATAACAAATAATACAGTTTTCCCAAATGTTTATTTATACACGGGAAAAAAATTTGATTCAAATAATCGATTACTTGTCTAATCTCTGTAAGTGAAATAATAATTTCTGTATTTAAATCAAACTTTAACTCGATTCACTCAAATAAAATTTGATACAAATAAATATTTATTTAATAATAGTAAAAATTACATTATATTTGAGAATAATAAATATTATTTGAAATTATTATTTCTTGTTCAACTTCCAATAATTTGAATCAAATTTTTTCCAGTGTAATTTTAATGTTTCATTTGTGAATTTGTTATTTTGTTGGTATTTTTAATTTTTATTCTAGACAAATGATTATATTTGGTAAATATTTTTTATTTTTTTTTTTGTAACAAAAGCACTTAAATAAATTGTATGAAAATTTAAATAATATAGTGAAGAGTTCTTGATATTCTCTCGCACTCTAATGTGTCACTTGCAATCCATTTAAATTCAGCATCTTGACTTAAATACCCATTTACAATATTAGAGCATTAGAGTAATAGTGAGATATGAGCGACGAATAGTTTCGACTTCGTTTGAGCTTGGATGTGAAAATATCGACCATGCGAATCTGTATTCATTTGCCGCGTGCACACACACACACACATACGCAGAAATCTCTGTCTACCACACACCACTTCGCTGGTTAATAAGGACATCGGAGGATCTTCTAAATGGGTGCAGAAAGCTTTACTGTATTACAAGATTAACAGACCTATTCCTGAGGGTTCCCCTTCCCTCTTTATCTTTCCCTAGCACCCCTTCGCTTTCAACATTCTATGCAACATCTTTCTTCCTTCCGTCCCCGTTTTCCATTCTCTCCCATCCTTTCCACGTTTATGCGACATTTGATATCATTAAAGGTATTAAACCCCCTCCCCCCTAGACTGCAAATAACATACATTTTACCTCAAAGTGCACTTACAGTGTGTTCAACGCTCCATTCCAAAACCTAAATATTCACATACATATATAGAGACGAATCATAATGACATTTTTTTTGGTCTAAATTTAATGTCTTTTGCGTGTGAAAAATATCACGAAATTCCCAAAAATCAGTGAGAGAAAGGGAATCCGTAGTGTAAAAAATATTTTTTTTTATGAATTTTCTTTCGAAAATTCTAATTTAGGCAAATTTTCATTTAGAGAATTTTTCTTTAACAGAATTTTTATTTAGTCCAAGTTTCATCTAAAGAATTTTCATTGTGAAATTTCAATTTAAACGAATTTCTATTTAGCCAAGATTCGATTAAATTCGGTCAGTTAAGAATTTTGTTAAATGAGAATTCTAAGAAATGAGAATTCGGTTTATTAGTTAAAAATTCCATGAAAATTCGGTTAAATGAAAATTTTTTTACAGTGAATTCGGCTAAATGAGAATTCAGTTTAATGAAAATTGGTTTCAATAAAAGTTCCATTAAATGAAAATGCCATTAAACAGAAATTCTCCTGAACGTGAATTCATTCTACCAAAATTATGTTTATTCAGTCAAATATAAATTTCCCGGAGTAAAAAAATATATCTTCAATAAAAATTGATCTAGAATTAAACTAAAATTTAGTTTGATTGTTAATTAAAAATGAAAAATAAATTTTTCAATATGTAATCGAATTGTCAATGAACGAAATATTTTATTAAAATTAAATTCAAATTATTTTTCTTTTCCGTGTGATATTTTTTTACTCTAGAGGCAAAAAGAAGAGTAACTATAACTAAAAGTGACACACAAATCGATACATGTAACTAGAGAAATTGAAAACCACGTGTCACACGTTATGTGTTAAACGACGATGAACACAGATGAGGTTTCACTTGCAAGTTGTACATATTATAAAAGAAGGAAAGAGAGAAAGAAAAAAAGAACCCTTCGCATGCATAAATTGCCCCAGTTTCTTGATTCGTGTCTACTGAAAGACCTTATTCGTAAACCACAAGATTCTCCCAAAGAATGACCTGTTTCCTCTCTAACGACGTCTACAGAAAAAGAATAAGAAATAAAAAAAACTGTCGTATATTATTCGAAAGAATTTTCCCAATTGTGATTCCTATCTCATACATGAGATCTTGACATGTGAATATTTGACAATTTGCTCCAATCATAAATAATTTTCCAGGTACACGATTTTCAAATTCTATGATTCTTTTTCATTTTCTGAAACTTAGACGGAAGAATTTTTTTTTTACTGTTTCCATATATTGTAAAAATGATTCATATTTGTCTCATAGTAATTTTCAGTCGAATTTTTTCTATACAGAATAAAATAGAACTATTTTCTCTTTCGTTTAAAAAATACGATTCATCATAAAGAAAGATTCGTTCGTAAATATTTCAATACATATGCATAAAGACATATCCACACGAACTATAAAGAAATTAATCATAGTTTCAAAGTTTAAAGAACTTGATTTTCCAACTGTAAAATTTTTCGAGTCCTATAAATATAGTCGGAACAGAAACAAAGAAGGGAAATTGATTCCAAAAGTTCTATTGTTCCTTTCTATTAGAACTATAAGTGTAAATGTTAAGGGAAAGTTTTTATTTAAACTTTCCATTTATAGTGTCACTGTTACATCACAATTTACCAGTCGTACATTCATACATATAGATGAGAAATTCACAAGGGAGTTATAATTTCACTCAGGTAGTTCCAACTACAAGTCCTCCTACTCGTTTGTAATTGCAGCAAAGCGCGTGTTAAGTTTGAATTAACTTGGAAGAAAACATTTATCTAATTTGTCACTGGGATTGCTAGCAAGAAGGTAAATTATACATCAATGCTTAAAATTATCTTCCTTGAGCGAACATTCACGAATTGAATCTGCGAATTCGAAAAATAATAATAATAATAATAATAATAATAATAATAATTTTTGCGTAAAAAAATTTATTAAATTAATTTTCATCTCACAACATTCATTCACACTTTTATGGATGGAAAATTTTCTCACAATGGAGAATGATGTATTCAATGAGGAAATTTAGGCCAAGTATATCGAATATCAACAATCAGAGGTGATAATTAAGCAGAAAGTTGATAATAATTTCTCCATCCTTCTCCCTCTCTCTCTCTTTCATTTATATCCGCGTAAACTTCAAACTCGGTCGTGTCAGTGTCGATGAGCACTTCCTCTATCGAGGATTGATTACGCACAATCGACAGCCGTAGAGTAGCGCATCTATCAATAATGCTCCATTATTACGATTGGACGAATCAAATCAATTCTGATTCAAGCATCGTGAATTGTTTGACATGATGATTAACACACACACATACACACTTCATCCATATCGTCGCTTTTTTTCGTGACCTCTCATCGACAAATTAATTAGTTCACGAACGGTATTTGAGATGCGCATCCATAGCATAGCAAAAGAAAAATTCAGAAGTGGAAAATGTTGTTCATTATTTCATGACAAGGGAAAAATAAAACGCGAACTTTCTTCATACTATTCATCACCAAATGAGATGGAACAATTTTTTTAATTTCAGTAGTTTTAATCAATGTTCAGTCAGACAGAATAAAAATCAATTATTTTCGTCTCGGTGGTAACAGTTTGATTATAATTATGACAATTAAGACGGTCAATTGGGAGAAAATTTTCGATTTCAGTAGTATAAGTCAGCCTTTAGTGGGACATAAATTTAAATAATAATTGAAATCTTCTTCTCTATAAATAAAAAATAGTTTATAGTTACCCAAAAGGTTTAAATTTCCAGGAACTTCGAATGTCAGTAGTATAGGTCAGTATTTAGTCGGACACAATGACTTGAAAGTTTATTATCAGTAGTATAAATCAATTTTCAGTCAGACATAATAATTGTCAGATGGAACAATCAATTTTAACTAGCAATTTTGAATTTCAGTAGTACAAGTCAATCGTCGGTCAGACATAATAAATTACATTCTTTCAGCTCAGTAGTAACTGTCCGTTTAAGTAAGGCAAAACGATGAATTTTAAAAATCAGTAGTGTAAGTCAATTTTCAGTCAGGCATAATAATTTAAATACTTATTTTCATCTGAGTAGTAACAGTTCGATTATGTCAAACAAAACGATCAATTTTAACTAACAATTTTGAATTTCAGTAGTATAAGTCAATCGTCAGTCAGACATAATAAATTACATAATTAAATTACATAATTTAAATATCAGTAGTACAATAATAAATTTTCATCTCAGTAGTAACTGTCCTTTTATGTAAGGCAAAACGATGATTTTTAAATATCAGTAGTATAAGTCAGACTTTAGTCAGGCAGAATAGTATAAATACTTATTTTCGTCTCAGTAGTAACAGTTCGATTATGTCAGACAAAACGATCAATTTTAACTAACAATTTTGAATTTCAGTAGTATAAGTCAATCGTCAGTCAGACATAATAAATTACATATTTAAATTACATAATTTAAATATCAGTAGTACAATAATAAATTTGCATCTCAGTAGTAACTGTCCGTTTAAGTAAGGCAAAACGATGATTTTTAAATATCAGTAGTACAAGTCAGACTTTAGTCAGGCATAATAGTTTAAATACTTATTTTCGTCTCAGTAGTAACAAGTGAGATTTGAACATAATGAATAATTTTTAATCGTTTAAAAATGCTTGCTGATTGAATAAGTAGATAAAAATAAAATAAAAGGAGATCTTTCGCTGCTTTATAAGTTTATATACATATCGGAATGTAAATCTATCATTTAAAAAATAATCCTTTTAAAGTGATGGAGCATTGTGTGATTGGAGATAAAAGAGAAAAATAATCTGACCTAGTGAAATTCCATTTGAATTCACACCGAGTGAAAAATGTTTACCACATCATTTGAAATAGATAAAATGTTCTAAAAAAAGCGAACAAAAAACAAAGTGAATTAAATTTCGATATGCCTGACCATTTGTCTTGTTCTACTACTGAGAATAAAGGAAAGAGAGAGAGAGAGAGAGAGAGATGGATAGAGAGTGCAAAAGGTGAAACTTTCATATTATTCCTCCCTATACAATTCTATATAGAATCGCATACATCGTACATCAACGTTACCTAAGTTGATATTCGAAACCATTTCTAATTTACGTTCTCGCAATCCATCCATTCGTTAAAAATGCTCTCGCGAGTAATCTATCTTCTTTGTAAAACAAAGTACGACGTTTTTACAAAGCGACGTCGCTGAAAAACAAGAGCACGCCAGTAAAATGTCAAAGAAGAAGATGAAGAAGAGGAGAAAATTTCTAAAACGATCCTTATCATCTTTGCGAATTGTGACACTTTTTTGCCTTTCATAAAAATTCCCACCGGTCCACCGGATCCAATAAATTCCCCTTCCATTGAAAATACACGGAAACATAATTTTTTAACAGAAAAAAAAAAAAATTCCCACTCTACCTGGTATTCATAATAATTAGCGCCCGCATGTGTCAAAAAATATATAAAAATAAAAAAGACCCTATTGAAAATTTAAATATCAATCGAGTTCAGGATGAAAATTGGAAAGTAAATATTTTATACCGAGCAAAATGTGGATGACAAATTACTAAAAAAAAAAATTCTGTCGTCAGTGGAATATAAATTGACATGACACATACATACATACTATATATATAGATAGATAGGAAATGTGTGAAGTCTGTTTTCTTACAAGCAACATTTATCGAAGCGAAATCAAATGGAATAGCTGAGTGCGAGGCGAGAACGACGATACCTATAGATAATAAGATTGATGCTTCGCGCTTTTTAAAAGAGAGGGAGAGTGAGGCTGGTGCTTGAAGCTCAAGCCGGCAAGTTCGATGTCTGTTTGCATTAACGACGGACACTCGGGGCCATGTTTTATGCATGAAGACAAAAAAGTCTAGACAATTTGTTCTTGCTCCTTGACACGACCAATCCTCGACTCCCTTTCCCTTCTTCTTTTTCATAATTTTTTTTCCTTTTCTATTTTCCATTTTCCATCAGTTTTTTGTCTTCTCTTCTTTGTTTCTATTTTTTTATTCTGTTTTTCTTCTCGGTTCTTTATTTTTCTTTGTTTTTGTATTTTTTCCGTTTCTTTATTTTTGTTCTTTTTCATGTTTCCTTCAGATTTTTGCTTCTTTTTTTTGTTTCTACATTTTTTCTTGATTCTTTATTTTTCCTTGGTTCTTCGTTTTTCTGTTTCTGTATTTTTTCTTGATTCTGTATTTTTTCTTTGTTCTTTATCTTTATTTGTTTCTGTATTTTTTCGTGATTCTGTATTTTTTCTTGGTTCTTTATTTTTTGTTTCTATATTTTTTTGTTTCTTTATTTTTTCTTGATTCTGTATTTATCCTTGGTTCTTTATTTTTTTTGTTTCTGTATTTTTTTCGCTTCTTTGTTTTTCTTCGTTTCTGTATTTTTCTTTGTTTCTGTATTTTTTTTGCTTCTTTGTTTTTCTTCGTTTCTTTATTTTTCTTTGTTTCTGTATTTTTTTTCGCTTCTTTGTTTTTCTTCGTTTCTGTATTTTTCTTTGTTTCTGTATTTTTTCGCTCCTTTGTTTTTCTTCGTTTTCTTATTTTTCTTTGTTTCTGTATTTTTTTCGCTTCTTTGTTCTTCTTCGTTTCTTTATTTTTCTTTGTTTCTGTATTTTTTCGCTCCTTTGTTTTTCTTCGTTTCTTTATTTTTCTTTGTTTCTGTTTTTTTCGTTTCTTGAATTCTTCTATTTTTCTTTGCTTCTTTATTGTTTTTTGTTTCTGTACTATTATTCTTATTTTCTCCTTTCTTTATTTTTCTTTATCATTTTATTTTTCGTTGTTTTGTTTACACTATTCGTTTATTTATTTAACTACTTTTCCTGACCTCTGAATTCTTTTTCCTTTCTTTATTTTTCTCCTTTATTTCTTCATTTTCTTCTGTATTTCCCATTTCTTATTGTCTCGCCTCATTCTTTATCCATTTTATGGTTTCTCTATCTATGGGATTAAATCGAGAGGGGATGAAAAGAAAAAAGATTACTTTGCTCTGACCCACGATATGCTAATCCAGAAATGCTATTTCCCATACTCAATCGTATCAATTTCGTTCACTTGTTCTTTGGAAAACCATTCACCAATGTGAACGTTTGTTTTCTGGGAAATTCTCCATGTCCTTGAACTGAGACATTTCTATAAAGAAAAATTCAGGAAAATCTCTCAATGATATGGCAATATAAAAACTGTAAAAAAAATATTACATTTGATTCAACAAAAACATGAAAAAAAAAATATTACATTTGATTCAACAAAAACATGAAACACAGTAAAAAAAGGTGTCACATTTTGAGAAAATTTACATCCTTGACTTCTTAATTAAAAAATATTTTCTCGTCTTATTTCATTGTATTTGAAAAATTATTTTTAAAATTCTCAAAATCTTCCCAGATTTTTGCTGTTTTTTTTTTTCTTAAAAATTGTCTTCTACTTAAAAATGACTCCAAATGAAACACCACTTTTTACCATGTTCTTATATAAGTGTGAATCAATTTTACCTGATTGTAAAAAAATTTTCCCTCACTAATTTAAAAAATAAAACATTTTTTTTTTTGTTCCGTTTTTTTATACACATAAAGCGATGTTAAATTTCTCGAACATAAGTTGGTTAGATCGCGTGTAAAGTTTTATGCGACATGCAACTCTCGATAGATCGCAGGGGAAATGATTACATACTCTTTATACTATATATATAAACTTATAGCTATTGACGATTATTAACCCAGAAATGCCAATTTTGCGATATAAAAATAGCGATCACCTTGCGGTTTCATTAAAGAATCTAATTAAAGTACACAAATTTTCGTATATAAAAGAATTCTTCATTTCAATAGATCTTTTCTTTAAAGGCGCACAATTTGACGTTTAAAAAAAAAAATTCCAAATTAAATTTATGTCCATTAATATATTATACACTTTTGTAAATGTGTTTCGTGATTGTGGCGACATACTACACAAACTTCTTCCAAGAAAATACCAATTTGAGTTTGGTTACATATTTAACGTGAGTGGTCCAATTTTATTCGCATGCAATTTTAGAATAGTAGTTTCATATAGAGTAGAAAAAGAATCTTTTTTTTAAATTTTTAAATGAGAAATAGATAATTTCTAAATATGTATCTGGAAAAAAATTAATTGTTTCTAAAAATATTTTCGAAGGTATAGACATTTGAAAATATTTTTAGAAACAATTTTTTCCACTTTTTTATTTCGATAATTCGGTTAATATATGGAAATTTGTTGTCATGAACGATAATGCGTTACATGTAGTAGAAAAATTTTCCCTTTGAGCGAAAAAAAACATTTGCACTGTATATTATATCTGCCTCGTTGAATTTTTCTCTTATTGCATTTGCATTTTAGTATTATTGTAGTTTTGATGTTTGCACGTACTTTTTATGCTTTTCTTTTGAATAAATTTATTTATTTATTTATTCGCTGAATATTTGAATACAAGGTATAATAAACATTTTCTGAACGTAATTTTCATTTTATGGAATTTTGTAAATACTCAATTTATATTTTGAATAAGTGTAAAATTTTTCGAATTTGGTTAGGGTAGGAAAAAAATTATAGAATATTTTCCCTTTGAGTAAAAAAACAGGAGGCAAAATTATATACAATTAATTCGAGAAGAAAACTTGAAAGCAGAATTAAATAAAAATTATTTCTGCCAATATTTTCTTCTTTCACAGGAGTTTGCAATTGTATTTGTTTCGATATTGAAATAAATTTTTTCGACCTTTTTATGGACTCAATTTTCAAGTTATATATAGTCGAGTAATTTGCTGTTCGTTATTTCGTTTGTGCGACTATAATGAGTTAATTACAAAGCATTGGAGTTAAGTTGGAGTGAAAAAGAGGAGTACTCAGTTACGAGAACAAGGTAAAACGAGCCCGCACACAACCAAACTCAATGAATTTTTAAAATGTCCACCTTCGTCTCTTGGACTTTTATATATTTTTCTCTCGTTCACTTTTTTTTTTACTTTTTTTCCAAAGCATCATGAAATTGTACACTAGAGCGTGACATCTTGGCAAACTGCAAGTTTGCATAGTTCCACTGTTTTTTATATCCTTATTAGAATTAATATTAATGTTCATTAGAGAGAGCTGCTTTTGTAGACTGAAAAAAAATCAAGAGGGAAAAAAAACTTATTCATCCCGGACAGTGAAAAATATAAAATTACATTTTTTTCTCTTTTCTAAAGAAATCCTTTTATTCATTTTATTCAATGAATATATACTAAAAAAAATTGTTCACTTTAACTTGGAAATTTTTTATTTATTTTTTAGTATAAATTATAAAATAAAATAAACGGAAAAGTTTTAAGGTAAATAAAATATTTTGATAAGTAATAAATAAAAAGAGAGAAAATTAAAACACTAAATACAAAATTCCGAATTTTTACTAAAAGTAAAATAAAATAAATAACAGTAAATAAATAACAAATAATTATCGTATTTTTTTAAATTAGAAAAATTTTTCCCAAACAAAAAAACAAAAACGATTCACTGTAATAAAAGAAAGAAATTTAATTTTTCAGAACACGTATTTTCTTCTGAAAAAATAAACATTAAATATGGAAATATTTTAATGAAAATTTTCTCACATTAATACTTTTCATATAAACACGTAAGCTGCTTTATGATTATTTTTTTCTCTTCTTTTTTTCAAAAAACCGTGTGCATTTTTGCGTGTAATTTTGAACAGAAGCTTTACTGAGGATTTTTTTCTTTTTCCTACTTTCTATTATGAAAATAGGTGGTAACCTGGATTTTAAGAGCATTAACTATAAAATCGCGTTTCAGTGATTTATGTACGAGGAGGAAAAAAAAGGAGATGAATGTGAACAAAGAAGAAGTGAATTCTGTCAAATAACGATCTTACAATTCATGCATCCAATTTCAAAAGAGTCTTTAACATTTTTCAAGCGTTTTGCAGAAAATAAAAATAAAAACTTTTTTTGACACTAGAAGCAAACAATAATAAATAAAACTAAAAAAAAGCTTTTTCAGTGTACTAATCTCTGATTTTAAATTTTATTTAGAAAATTTTGTTTTTTACACATTGTTGAAAACTTTTTAGTTTTGTAATCATAAATTGAAAAACAGAAAAAAAGAGGTTGTTCAACAAAAATTTTTTTTAAACTTACTTTCTCACTTCATCATTGAAACACAATATGCATCATAAAATACAATCTACAGTAACGTAGATACAGAAATTTTAATTAAAACTTTTTCATCTACAGCAGAATGTTTTGAATTTTCTATCGAGCGAATATGAAAATTCTCGTTTTTCAGTTTTAAAATTCAATAATATTAACTGCACGAGAGCAACAGAATATTGAAAAGCTCTGCAAATATATATAACTAATCTTGTTTTGAAATTTCCGTCATAAAAAAAATAATCATTAAGTTAATTTTTGTCAATAATAAATAAATAATATACACAAATAATGGAAATTAAATTCTTTCTTCTAAATTTTTTTCCCTCTTGTACATTTCTTGATTAAAAAAATCAACAATATTAAATAAAAATAATAATAATAAAATTTAAAAAATCAATTAGAAATAATTTTCGTTACAAATGATTTTTTTTTAAATCTGCAATGAAATTTTCAAATGAAAGAAATTACCTTCATAAATCTATTAAAAATGATGGGATACACTGATTCTGTTTAAAAAAAAAAGAACTCAATTTTGTGGATTGTACCGGACAGTAATCGAGTTTCTTTTGATTCTGTGAAAATTGCTTTCCCTCCTGTAGTAGAAGTTCAATCAGTAGTGGAATTCAAATTTGCCTCTTTCCCCAGACATATACACACACAAACACACCGAACGTGGTAAGCAAAAGCTGTCGTCGTTATATAGAATCCAAACGAATCTTTAAACGAACTTCTTGTTTCATTCGCACCACACTGGCTAAAATTGATGGAGAAAGAGGAATTCGATCTGCATTTTAACACGAGATTTATATAAGCACCGTTGCTACTCCATTTTCGGTATAAAGGGATTTTCACGAGGGAGAGAGAGAGAA
Organism: Leptopilina clavipes; assembly: GCA_001855655.1. Classification (NCBI taxonomy): domain Eukaryota; kingdom Metazoa; phylum Arthropoda; class Insecta; order Hymenoptera; family Figitidae; genus Leptopilina; species Leptopilina clavipes. The sequence goes on from JUFY01022151.1 coordinate 13,609, forward strand.
TAAGATATAAAGGAAAACTAGTAAACTCTATTTATAAGCTGAGAGAGGTGTATCAAGTGTAGTATAAGCGTTGCACTAATAGAAGATAACGGTAGACAATCTGCCATCCAATTACTGGTCCAGATGATGCACCTGTCAAGCTCCTCGACAAAGTTCATCTCGACCTTGTTTCAATGGCCCCCTCCCTTTTCAAACATTTTCACTCCTTCGCTCCTTCTTTCACTCCTTCGTTGATAATAAATAAATAAATATCGATAAAAGTAAAGAATCGATAATATACTATTATCGTAATTCGTAACAATTGCTATTTACTATTACTAATACTATAACTATCAATAATTACTGTTGCTATAACTATTGCTATTTACTAATTCCAATACTGTACCTAGCACTCATTACTGTTGCTAAAACATTTGCTATTTTACTTTACTAATACTATAACTATTACTAATTTGTAATTACTAAATTAATAATACTATAATTGTTACTAATTAATTTTAGTTACTAATTCAATAAATAAAATTGTAGTTCAGTAAATAAATACAAGCATTGTATTTACAGTGGAGCCTGGATAAAATTGTGACCTTTGAAAATTTTTCCTGCTCGTTTTTCTCTTTATAAATAAACGGTCATTAAATTCTGAATTCTATTCATATTTCTGGAAAATTATACTCAAAAGGATGTGATCGATTTTTTTTTTTTTTTTTGAAGGAAACGATCATTAATAGATCAAGTTAAGAACTCTAGTTCACTTGAATAGGTACTTGAAGATTAATATTCTAAGCGGAAAATCCATTTCCTGCTTGCATAATAAGATATCAATTTACAACTTTGTTAGAAACCGATATAAGATTAACATTTTTTGCAAAAAAAAAAAATCTAAGTCGAGCAGAAATTAAAAGTTTTGAAAAAAACGAAACTTAAAGCAACTTTGGTTTAACTATTTAATGAATATTTTTCCATTATATTATTTATAAATATTATAGTTATAATTATATAATAATTATAAATTATAATAATTATATAATAATTATAAATTACAATAATTATATAATAATTATAAATTATAATAATTATATAATATTATAATGGAAGATAATATTTATAAAATAGTATGTAGTTGGAGTATTAAACTGTAAACTATTTCCTTAAACAATTGTTCAAATTATAAATAATATTAAATACTATTTAACGAAGAAAAAATACATTGTCTGACCATACTTGATTTATACTACTTAATTTCATAATAAACTATAATATTAATTTATTAAATACGGTTTTCTGTTTAATGTAATAATTATTATTATTACAAAAATTAATAAATGCACACCACAATGTTTTTATTATTCATAGAGAAAAAACAAATTCGATTCAATAAAATTTATTTTATTCACCATTCAATACTTCCAGGACGGAAGATATTTCCTAAAGTTCGGAAGTGGAAAAAATGCATTGATCAAAAATTTCATATAGTATTCGAATTGAAACGCACTTTTTTGACGCGTTTGTCACAATTTCATCCAATTCACGTCACACACGTTAAAAGAATAAACTCATCTATCAATTTTCGCTGTAAAAAAAAAATTCTATATGATCATAATGATTTTTATCAATCAGTCTTTCAATGTCACATTCCAAAAATTGCTGACATCAAAATTACATGTGTAAAATAACAAATCTTGTACAATTTAAAAACTATTCTCTTAACAACGACGATTAAT
>JUFY01022153.1:0-11637 GCA_001855655.1 Leptopilina clavipes
CTTTAATTAATATTAGCTTCGATAATTCTAAGCTTTAATGCATTATTATTATTATTATTATTATTATTATTATTATTATTATTATTATTATTATTATTATTATAATAATTATAATAGTAATAATAATAATAATAATTATTATTATTATTATTACTAGCAAAAAATTATTAGTATTATTATATATTAGTATTAATACCTATTAATATTATTATTATTGTTATTATTATTATTATTATTACTAATAATTTTATTATTAATATTAATATTTTTATAATAACTACGTATTTATAAAAATGACGTTGTAAGGAAAAATAATCATCAATCATTTTGTTACCATTTTACCCCTATTTTTCTAGAAGATTTTATTGTTTAGAATTAAAACAAGTTTCACATCCCCCTATTATTTTTTTTACTTATCAGGCATAAAATTGCTTTATTTCCAAATGAAAATTGACAGACGTCTTAACGACTTAACGTGTCTAGTCGACCCGTAGGATTAACTGGCTAAATACTCGAGTAGAATTAAGTTCACGCCCACCCACTAATTCTTTGAAGGGCTGATTATGAATTTACTAAAATAATACCAGATTTTTTTTTCATATATGAAACAATGTCAGTTAGTCAGAGAGCAAAAGTTTACGTAACTACAATAATGAATGGAGGAATAAATCTTTTTTTTAAATCAATAGTTTTTTTTTTTTTTTTTCTAACGTTGTAATTTAAAGACTTTTTTTTCATGATTTATGAAAAGGGAAGAAATACCGTTTTTTAGGCTCTTTAAAGAGAGGGAACATTATATTTTTCTACTTCAATCAAAGAAGTAGTAAAAGAGAAATGTAAAAGTTTTGCAGAGATATATTCTTTCAAAGAAGTATAGTTTTTTTATTAGATTACTCACATTCTACAAAAAGTCATTTAATATAAAAGTTTTTATATTGTTGAATAAAACGGATTTTCTTCTACTCGTGGAACACGATTTCGTGGAGGGGGGAGGGATAACTTTAAAAAAAAAAGTTTCATAATCAAACTTTTCACCAAAGGAATTCTGTTTTCGTTCCTTATTATTACACTCCCAGTGAATTATAAACAGATATTTGAAATGAAAAGTGAATTTCAAGTTTTCCTTTTGCTGTTTATATGGGAAAATTCTTTCATAGAAAAAAAAATAAGGGCAATTTTGTAATTTAATCCCTTTTTTTGTCTAGGGTATTTTCAAAAGAAATGAAAAATAATAATTTGAAGATTTTAACAAAAGTGGTCAAGTGTTTATCCCTCCTCATCTCTTTTTGGGTGATTTTTTTTTCTTTCTCTCTTCTTTTTTTTTAAGAGGTCGTAAAACCGTATCTCAAATAAGCACGCAACGGCTCGTAAACCTTCCAGAAAAATCTATTTGGGAAATGATTTTGTTTGTTTGGGGATTAACCTCAGAGAAATATTGGTTGGGACTTGCTTTCGAGAAAAAAATAAATAAAACTTCTTATTCCTTGCATGAGCAACTATATTTACGAGAGCTCGTAAAAATGGTATGTCAGGAATAGGCGACAAAAATTAATTAACCTTCCATCCACACTTGCTTTCTTTTCTCTCGCCCTTTAGTTTTCAAAACAATTCTTAAAATTGTTTTATTGACTCGTGGATAGAAATTAAGTCGCTTTGAAGTTTTTCTCAGAAGAACAAGTACAAACGTGACATTTTTAGTCTCATTAAAATTTGTAATTTTTAAATTATTTATAGTAAAAATTTTAACTAATACGTAACATTTTTAGACTCATTAAGATTGTAATTTTAAAATTATTTAGTTTAAATTTTAACTAATTTGAATTGTGACTGATTTTTTGCTCTTGAATTAGTCAAAATTACTAATAAATTAGTAGAAAAATTTTTTTACTATTTAGTAAAATTTAACTATAATACTGTAAAATGAAAAGTATAAAATTGATACCAAAAGTATCAAATTGACTCCAAATTTTCGGATCAATTTGTTAAAAAATAAAAAAAAAATTGTTAAAAAGTTGTTTAAAAACTAATTGAAATTTTGACTAATTCGGATTTAGAGGAAATAATACAATTTCTGATGTTAGAAAATTTTTTAATATCAAAATATAATTATCGCCAGGATTTTTTCTTTTAGCTGAGAATAAAAAACGAGGGTGAAAAAACAAACTTTTCTCTTTTTTGAGACGGGCATAAATATCAGAGAGATATCAGTGTTAACAGATGCACCTGTTTTATGCAGCTTTGGTCTCGCCGGCTTTGAATACTCTCGTCAAATTGACGTAGGATATGCCCGGAGATTGTGAGCCGGAATAGAAAATAACGAGTAAGAGAGAGACAGAAGGAGAAAAAAAAATCAAAAAAACAAAAAAAATCTAGTTCAACCGTCATACGAAAACGTTTGCCGCGAGCAAGAAGTGAGGGAGACGAAAGAAAATGGAAGAGAATTGGCGAAGAATGAAAAGGGAGAATGTTTCGTCAAAGTGGAAGAGACAGAGAGAGAGAGAGAGAGAGAAGAGAGCCCACTATATGTAGCATAGGTTTTGTGGAAACCTGTTTTGGATTTCTGCCAACAACCTGTCAGGAACTTGCTCCACACACCTGGGTGGACAAAGGATTCCGTCTTTAGCTTTTCATTCCACCGCTTCTAATTTCGATCTGTCGCGGGCGCGCGCGCGCGAGCAACAATGCTTGAATGAACTCATCAAAGCGAGAAAATTACAGTGTGAAAATTAACCATTTTCATTTCCTTTCATCGATTTACAGTTTCAAGACGTTTCCCATTTCGTGTGACAAATCGTCCGTTTCCTATTGTTTTCAAACCGATTTCTATGTGTAATTTTCAATGTTTGTTGAGCGGAGATATTTTTTTCTTCTTTTATTGCTCTATCAGATTTATGTACTTAGAAAATATCCAGCTTTCGATATACATTTATTTACACGTAATGTTTATTATTATAATAAAATAGGTAATAGGTAAAACAGGTATAATAAAATATTTCACTTATTGATGAAGGAATCAAGTTGGCAAAATTTTACTGATTCAAATTTATCGAGAACTATTAGTAAAAGAAAAAAAAGAAAAATTTACCGGAAGAAGCGTTTCCGGAAAAAGAGAAGAAAAAAAAATTCTAATAATAATCGTGGGCGAGAGATGACAATCGATCAATAAAAAAAAAGTGAAGGGAGTGACAGGAAATGTCATTGAGCGTCAAACTTAATTTTCCTCTTTTTTTTCTATGAACTCTAAACGAGATTTTCAGAAAGTTTGAACATTGTAATTCGTTTTTGCGAGAGAGAGAGAGAGAGAGAGAGAGAGAGAGTTTTTCGGACATTAGATGGATTATCGAGTGGGGTTCATTATTAAAGTTGCGGGACTTTGAGGCGTGTCTCGCCCTTTTTCCATTGCGCACGTATTTCCGTTATGTTCGTTTTCACGGGAACTGGATTAGAACGAACTTGGCCTCGACCATTAAATCGCACGTGGGAAGTGGAGTAGTAACGGAGACTAGAGCCAAAGATGACCGGAAGCTTTCACCCATTATATAGTTTATCTAAATAAAGAAACGATAATCACATTATTTTCACAGATGACCACCTTTTGTATATCGGCTTTTCCTTCCAACTTATTGCTATATGAAGAGCCTAATGAGAATAATTCAACCCTATATAATCTCTCACTTTCGTTTTCGTCTATATATAAACATTCTTTCATAAAAATTGTTCGCTTTGTGCAGAATTTCATCCAGAAAATCGGATTTTTCTTCAGTATTCAATATACTTAAACCCATCAGAAAAATAATATATTTGTATCAGAGCCTACGAAGCTGTTTATTCGTTTCAAATAAATTTTATTTGATTCAAATGTATTTTATTCGTTTCAAATAAATTTTATTCGATTCAAATGTATTTTATTCGATTAAAATAAATTTTATTTGATTCAAATGTATTTTATTTGATTCAAATATATTTTATTTGATTCAAATACATTTTAATTGATTCACACGAATATTATTCGTTTCAAATAAATTTTATTCGATTCAAATATAATTTATTCGTTTCAAATAAATTTTATTCGATTCAAATGTATTTTATTCGTTTCAAATAAATTTTATTCGATTCAAATGTATTTTATTTGTTTCAAATATATTTTATTTGTTTCAAATATATTTTATTTGTTTCAAATATATTTTATTTGATTCAAAAAAGAATTTTATTTGCGCCAAAAAATATTTTATTTGTGTGCTAAATAAAATTTTTATTTGAAACAAATAAAAAAGTTAGGCTCTGAAACAAATATATATATACTTTTATTTAACTCAAATAAGTTATATTTGATTCAAAGAAAACATTTCTCTGGGTGTATCAATGATATCCAGTATCGAATATTGTATCAAATGTATTTCATTAATTTGTCTTCAATAATTCAAAAAAGGACCCTTATATTAAAAATATTAATTTCTTAAACAATTTAGAAAAATTAATATTTTTTTTCAAGTGGAAAATCATATAACTTTTGATGCCTAAAAATTTTTATTTCTCAAATTGTCCCTATAAAAAAAAAATTCGAAAAATCTTTTTTTTAGACAAAAATTAATAAGTTTTTGTTGAAAAAAACAAAAATTTGGTTGTTTAAAATAAATTGTTTTCTGAGTGTACTAATAATAATTAAACATATGGAGAAATGATGAATATTGATTAAAGTGAAATTTAATAATACGTATTCGATATCACGTAACTACTGCTAATTCTGATGGGTTTTGTTCTCAAAAAAAGTAAATACCAAAATGAGCAATGTGATTTCAATGACGATGATGGGCGCGAACCGCCTCTGACCCGCGATGGTTATACGCTCGAAATCACCATAGTGAGTACTGCAGTTGAATAATGAAATAATTTCATAATCAAGCCATGCACCCCGTAGATTAGTCACGAGCCAGGAATCCACTGGAATTTCTCTATAGTTTGTTAGTCATTCTCGTATATTTGCTATATATATACAACAAACGGGAATATAACGCTTGTTTCACTCGCAAGCCAGTATATATGTTTATAATGTATGTATACCATCGACAAATTGCAAATCGAGGTCAGGAATTCGCATACTCACTATTTTCTTTATCCTCACTCCCTTCTCATTAACAGCTTCATTATTGTTGCCAGTTTTATTGTTTCTCAAAGAAGAATTTTTTTTTCTTTTTTTTTTCAAATCGCGAGCAAATCTTATTTGCTTCGATGCTTTTTCAAGAAATTTTTTTCCCTCATTAATGCCACGCAATATCGTGAAAAGTGAATTCTTTGTGTACTTAATTATCCTCGAGTGTAATACTTTTGATTTCACTTTTTAATTAAAGGTAGAAGCAAATTCTGTCGCAATGAAATTGATTTGTTGTTTTAAGCAAACATTTGGTTGGGAGAAAATAATTTTTTTTTTTGTTATATTTTTGCTTTCAGTATAGAATTTTGTACAGTGGAAAAACTATTTTTAGGTTTGGGACAACGAAATTGTTTTGGTTTGTTGCTGGATTGAAATTAGATTGAGTCAATCAAATTATTCGAAGCAAAAAATTTAATTGAGCCAAGCAAACATTTTTATTGTGCCGCAATAAAAAAATTCTCGACCAAATATTATTTTTCCTCGACCAATTAATTTTTGAATTGGTCGATTTAGCAAACTTAATTTAATTGAGCCATGCAGACATTTTTGTTGTGTCCATAAAAAATACTCTAGCAAATAATTTATTTGGTATATAGATTCGGACGAATAATTCTGATCACTCCAACAAAATTTTTGATTCAATAAAAACCAAATATTTCGTTGAATTATTAAAATATTATTGTTATTTGAATCGAAAAATTTAATTGAGCCAAGTAAATATTTTTATTGTGCCGCAATAAAAAAAATCCTGGACTAAATAATTTTGATAGATTCAGGAAAAATAAATTTTATTGAGCCAAGCAAACATTTTTTAGAGCCATGAAAAAATACTCAACCGAATTTACTTTGATTTACCAAATATCAACTATTGTCGAAATATATATAGTTTTTTTATCAGTGTATAGAATACTCTAATGTAATAATTTGTTTCTCATTGACGATATAATAATTTGTTTACATTCATTTGTGTAATTAAAATAGTGCGCATGAAATGTCCACATTGAAGTTTGAAGGGAAAAGCAAACGATACACGCGAATATTATAGTATAATATATATATAGATGCGAGAGAGGGATGAATGTTAAAAGAGAAGCGCATAATACAGGTGATCCTCGTTTATATCTGTGTGTTCATCCGTGCAAGTAATTTATTATCGTTCACTGCGAGATTTGCATATATAGAACTCCCTCCGCCGATGGTTGGTTTTCGCGCATTGCACTCGCGGAAAATTGCAATGTTCAGTCGCACGGAAGCTCATGTTCAGTTTGCCACTCGTTGGTTTTTGTACAAGGGTGTACGCCAATTATTTGCAACTCTTGTTATAAGCCAACATCGACAAATAAAATTCATCATTTCTATTCCCATTTGGCCACACTTAATTACATTTTCCAAATCGCGCGGAAAAGATATCCTCAATAATGAAAATTGATCATCACTCTCTATATCCTACATGTCGAATATATGTATTTATGAATATTCATATATACGTCAAATGTTCTTTTCCGATTCAACGAGATTGGAGGAGGGGAGATGAAAATTAGATTTTTAGTTCAGAAAAATATAGATGTAATTTGAAGATTTAAATATTCGAGCTATGAAAAATTTTGTAAAAATTGAGTTCAATGTTAGTTGCTTTAATTTACAATCAGGTTAAATGACTGTAAAGGGTTAAGCAGCTATTAGTTTAGATAATAGTTAGGTTAAATGGTAGTTTGGTTGAATAATTTTCATGTAAAATGACTTTAAATTGTTAAACAAGAAGTAGGTTAAATAAAAATCAGGTTAAATGGTAGTTTGGTTAAATAACCGTCATGTTAAATGACTTCAAATTGTTAAACAGCAAGTAGGCTTAATAAAAGTTAGGTTAAATGGTAGTTTGGTTCAATAATTCTCATGTTAAATTATTGCAAATAATTAAACAGCAAGTAGGTTAAATAAAAGTTAGGTTAAAAGGTAGTTTGGTTCAATAATTCTCATGTTAAATTATTGCAAATAATTAAACAGCAAGTAGGTTAAATAAAAATCAGGTTAAATGGTAGTTTCGTTAAATAACCCTTATGTTAAATGACTATAAATGGATAAATAGCAAATAGGTTTGATAAAAATCAGGTTAAAAGGTAGTTTGGTTCAATAATTCTCATGTTAAATTATTTCAAATAATTAAACAGCAAGTTGGTTAAATAAAAATCAGGTTAAATAGTAATTTGGTTAAATAACCGTTACGTTAAATGATGATAGAGAGATAAACAGCAAGTAGGTTTAATAATATTCAGGTTAAATGGTAGTTTCGTTAAATAATCTTTATGTTAAATGACTATAAAGGTATAAGCAGCAAGTAGGTTAAATAAAAATCAGGTTAAATGGTAATTTGGTGAAATAACCGTTATGTTAAATGACAATAAAAGAGTGCAAACAGCAAGCAGGTTAAATAAAAACCATGTTAAATGGAACTTTGGTTAAATAACCGTCATATTAAATGACAGAAAGGGTTAAATGTAGTTAAATATTGCATTAAACAGAAAGTAGGTTAAATAAAATTTGGTTTAAAACAAGATTTAATGGAACTTTTTGTTGAATACCATAAATGAATTAGTAGCAGTTCAGTTTAAAGTAAAGGTTAAATGTCGAATGAACAAAATTTACTTAAATAACAATAGGTTAAATGACATATTAAATGGTTAAATAGTAATTCCGCTATATGGAATAAGGTTCAATTGTTTGATAATTGCTAAATAAATAATCGCAGCAATTCGATTGAAATAACCATATTTTGTTTCCCATTATTTTTTACTGCATAAAAAAGAAAATTTCTCGTTAAACTTTTTTTTATCGCTGTAACTTTTTCTGTTTCGAACACCTTGTATAAAAAAAACCACCAACGCGATTATTGCGCAAATACAATTTTAAGTGTGGGGATAAATGCAATTAATAATTAGCGAGTAACGTTGGTCTGCAACTCTGAACGAATAAAATTGTAATTACTGGCATTCGGTTAGATCGTGAGTGGCTCGATCGTGTGTATAGGTTCCCGCGCATGTAACGATGATTAATGGAAACTTGATCTGATCGATTCGTTGCAATAACTATCAAGACTCATACATATATATATGTTTGAATGTAACCTATAATCCATGATTCTAGGATCTATCTTCCTGGGTCACAACCTCAAATTTCAGGCATGATTTGGATTATACACATTTTTTGTGTTACCTTTTTTTTTAATTATTTCTCCTCCTCCTCCTCACATATATGTTATTATTTATAATATCGCGTACAGTTATAATCACATTTTATTAGTGTTTTGGGAAAAAAATTCTTATTTTGAAATAAAGGAATATTTTTTAAAAAATTTGTTGTTCTTTTTTTAATGTGGAGTTTATTTTGATTTTTGATATTTTATTTTAGGTTGTTATGAATAAATGAATTTTTGATGAAACATGCGGTGTGTGTGGATATTGAGAATATAAAAAAACAAGGCTTTATTATTCAATTAGTATTATTATTCTTTTGGTGAAATAAAATCTCACGCTTGCAGTGCTTGTTGAGTACACTATGAAAAATGATGTGTTTGTTTAGTCTCGCTTGCATATTGCGCGAGTGCGTGCGAGGTGCTCTTCGAAAACCGGCCTCTCTGCATTATGTGTTAAAGTCGAGTGGGATATATCTCTCTCTCTCTTGTTGGAAAGTATTTTTACTCGCGCAGCGAACGAAGAGTATACGCACTTGAAAAGCATGAATGAGAACCTCGTTTCTATAATGTCCTCACCATCATCTCGACAGGAATAATCTAGATGCTTTTATTAACTGAGAATGATGTACTTTACTCTCTCTCTCTCTCTCTCTCTCTCTCTCTCTCTCTCTCTCTCTCTCTCTCTCTCTCTCTCTCTCTCTCGTCACAGTGCTTCTTTTTTCAAGGCTTAAAATAACATAACCGGTACTTTATATGCGATCTACTACATTTATAATAACTGTAATTTACTCTATGTCGTTTTATTTTGAATTGTGAATGAAATTTCTTTTTTTAAATAATATTTTCCCTTCTCTGTTACAGGTACGTAAACAATGCGAGTATTTTCAATCAAATGTGTCTCAAGTTTCAATGCATGAAATACATCGGGTGAGTTTTTAGAATTTTTCTTCTTTTGTCATATATTTGAATTTTGAAAAATAATTTTCAAAAAAAAAAAAATTGAAATCTTCTCCGGGCCCACAAGGTTTTTTTTTCCACCCTTCGCTAAAATGGCTCCATTATGTTCTAATCTAAACAAGTTCTTTTTGCTAGTATAAAATCTTATGTTGCGTTTTAAGATTTATAGGGCAGATTTAAATTTTCTTCTGACCAATTCTTCAATCGGAATTATTAATCAAAGACTGTAATTTAATTTAAAAATTTAATTCAATACTTATTTGTACCGTGAATTGAGCAGAAAAAAATTATATTGCATGCATATAATTTTTCATCAATTTGTTGGTTTGAAATTTATTAGTTGCGAATAAAATGAAAAAAATATATATATACCACGTGCACATGCGAAGGAGTTTCCGGAGATACGCTCTGGTAATTCATAACAGTTAAATGACACGGCGTTTGATCATTGCCGATCACGATCTGACTGAACTTTACACGACTGATCTTTCTCTGCAATTGTTCTACATTTGTATTTCGAATCGGTTGTTCGATTTTTTCTGCTCTACTATTAACTTTCAATTTTTTCCCCCTCTCTTGTGTTCTTTTTACTATTATATATATATACCTCCCGGAACTTGCCATTCTCACGGGTAATCGATTATAACTTAAATGATCAATTCTTGTCTATACAATTTTTTATTTCCCCTATTTCTAAATTTTCTGTTTATCCTTTATTCATTGTGTCTAATTTATTGTTTAGTAAAGTCTAGAATTCATATGCGGATGCGAGTTTTCACAGACGCAAAAATTTAATCAAGAGAATTCATAATATTAAAAATGGAATTTTTTGTGACCGATTCTGTGGTTCAGTGATGTTTTATTTAATGGAATTTTCATGGAAAATAATTCTGATAAATAAACATCCACTTGAAGGAATCTGCTAAATAGAATTTTAGCTAAATATGCAATTTTTGTTTGATTTAAATTGAGTTAAATAAAAATTCACTTGAAGGATTTGGCTGAATAAAAATTCTGCTTAATGGAATTCTAGCTAAATATACAATGTTTGTTTACTTTGAATTAAGTTAAATGAAAATTCACTTGATGGACTCTGCTTAATGGAATTCTAGCTAAAAATACAATTTTTGTTTGATTCAAATTGAGTTAAATAAGAATTCATTTGAAGGACTCTGCTTAATGGAATTCTAGCTAAATATACAATTTTTGTTTGATTCAAATTGAGTTAAATAAGAATTCATTTGAAGGATTTGGCTGAATAAAAATTCTGCCTAATGGAATTCTAGCTAAATGTACAATTTTTGTTTAATTTAAATTGAGTTAAATAAAATTCAACTTGAAGGACTCAGCTTAATGGAATTCTAGCTAAAAATACAATTTTTGTTTGATTTAAATTGAGTTAAATAAAAATTCACTTTAAGGATTCAGCTGAATAAAAATCCTGCTTAGTGGAATTCTCGCTAAATATACATACAATGTTTGTTTAATTTGAATTGAGTTAAATAAAAATTCACTTGAAGGACTCTGCTTAATGAAATTCTAGCTAAATGTAAATTTTTTGTTTAATTTGAATTGAGTTAAATAAAAATTCACTTGAAGGACTCTGCTGAATAAAAATTTTGCTTAATGTAATTCTACCTAAATTTACAATTATTGTTTAATTTGAATTCAGTTAAATAAAAATTCCCACTGTAATTGAAATTCTTCTTAAAAAAAAACTGAACCGGAAAATCTTCTTGATTAAGAATTAATTAAAAATTCCATTAAATAATTCTGCTAAAAAATTCATTCTAAAAAATATTCTGCTTAATAAAAATTCCATAAAAAATGTCCAGTTAAAAAAAATTCTCATCATAGACAATTTATGTGAATGAATATCCCTTTTTTATGTATATACATCTTCGTTTTTATCCCCCTTGCCCCTTTTATTAAAAAAAGGTTTTTCATATTCTTTGACGAGGATTTTTTTTTCCATGAAAAATATCAAAGAACATTTTTCTGGACATTTTGAATTGAATACCCAGAGTAATTTTTTTTCATCGATGAAGTATTTATATGAAAGGAAATACGCTTTGCTTGAATCCGCAAAGTACTCGGTATATTTATCTTTGCAAGTGACTCCATTTCTCTGCTTTCGATGGGTAAACGGGCACGAGTCATCTCTCTCTCTCTCTCTTTTATCAAAGGATGATTTATTTACTTGGCTCAAATGTTTGCCATTGAAGGTCTCTTTGACGGGTTAAATCGCAAGGGTTTGTGTCGTGAGCCCCTCTCCTGAAAAGTGGGAGTGGGGAGTAATTTCTACTGTGTTGTAGATTTTCAAAAAAAAAAAAAAAAA
>JUFY01022154.1:4727-23804 GCA_001855655.1 Leptopilina clavipes
TTCTACTATTTGCCAAAATACAAATTCAGTCAAATTTTTCATAATCCATGAAGAATTTTCAGAATAATTTACAAATATATTGAAAAATTATCACGAAAGAACGAATATTTTCAACAAAAAAAGAATATGTTTGCTGTTTATTTTTTTACTTGTCGACAATTCTCTACCAATATTCGCAAAATGTAATAACTGAAAATTAATAAATAAATCAAACAAAATAAAATTGAAGAAAAATAAATTAATACTGTAAAATAACAAAAATTAACAAATAAATTTTTATTTTTCTAAATTAATTAGTAATTATTTGATTATATTTTATTTTCCAAATTAAATTAAATTCATAAAATGAGAATTAAATAATAAAATTAATTATTTATTTATTACATTATATAATTTTTTTTAAATGATTCAGTCATTTTTTGCTTCGAGTTAGTCATTTTTTTCTACTATTTGCCAAAATAAAAATTCAGTCAAATTTTTCATAATCCATGAAGAATTTTCAGAATAATTCCCAAATATATTGAAAAATTATCACGACAAAACTAATATTTCAAAAAAAAAAATATGTTTGCTGTTTATTTTTTTACTTGTCGGTGACAATTCTCTACCATGAATCTAGAAAAAATATATATAAAAAGAAGTAAAATAAATTTATTTTTATCTCCTACTGTAAAGTAAAATATAAAATGTTTCTTTATTCGAAAAGAAAGTTGAGCAAAACTTGTTTTACGCAATATAAAAAATAAGTCAAGTGAATTTTTCTTTTTTTCATTTTTTTAATCCTAGTTTTAGTATAAAGCGACTTTTAATACATAAAACGAAAATTTTCAATGTAACTCGCCGAGTGACTCGATTTCATATCCTGACCTGAATGAAATAAAGTTTGTGGATTTAGAGCAAACAAGAGGAGAGAACATTTTGGCAGAGTTTCGAAAAATGGAAAGAAACTTCTTTTTTTGTTCATTGCTAACTTTTTGGCAAGCGTTGGCCACACTACGAGAGGACTAATCGTAAAAGAGCTTCGAAAATCTATAGAGTATCGAGTAAAAAAAAAAACGAATTGATGTGTATACAGAAAAACACTAGCTAAATATTTATATTCTAAAAAGCGTGTTATAAAAGAGAACTGACAATGACAAAAAAAAAAAAAACAGAAAAAATATGAATGAGGGGTGATGATAAAAGTACCAATACTCAAGTTCGACAAATATTGAAGTTACTGTTGCCGAAAAAATTCCTTTCAAAGCACAGGAGGAAAAAAAATAGGTGAAAACTATACTCAGAGAAATGTCACAAGAGTATTAAATTGAAAGAATTAATTTCAAATCTCTCTTGAAAAAAATGACAGTTCATTTTTTATAAAATGGAAAAAAAGATTTGTAAAATTTGATATATTTATTTTCCGCTTTTGAATAAAGAATACGCCTCTGGATAAAACATGTTGTCGATAAAACTACCTGTTAGAAAGGAATCGTTTTCTCCCTCTGAATCGACATCTGCCAAGAAACTGTCCACAACATAAACTTGGGTATTGATTTTTATAAACCTAAAATATATACCTAACAGAATACAGAGCAGAAATATTTCTCCATTTTCTCCGCGTCAATTATTTCCAATTTTCAATTATAAATATAGAATTTAAATATTTAATACTAAATTCCCTCTATCTCTCTGACAATAAATTAATAATAATTATTCGACTAAAATTCAAAACAGAATATAAATATATTCATTAGGAACATTTCTATTTAATGAATTTTCGAAAGCAGGGGAATTTTCAAAACTTGTGTTATTTTTCTCGCACTTGAGAACGAAAAAAAGGAGCTTGGTGTGAAAAAGTATTTCAAAATCAGGGAAAATTATTTCTATTTCTATTTTTAAGTTTCAGTTTCATTTTTACAGTTTCGTGTTAGGGGGAAAAATTGCAAATTCTCGTAATTACTGTGATTAGCATATACAAAGGTATTTTACTCTCCCGTGTAAAATAATATTCGGGCATAAATTATAACACCAGATTGCTGCCTTTCTTTTATTTACCTAATAGAGAATGAAACAAGGTGTCACAAAGAACTCGAGGAAAAATTTTTGTCGTTTATTTTCTTTCTTTTTTCCCTTCAATAATTTTTCGAGTAAATGGAAAATAAGAGTCAAAACTGAGAAAGATCGTGAAATTAAAGTTGAAAGTCCTTTCAACCCCCCCACTCCCAACTCTAAATCCCAAAGGGGCAATTTTCACAAGCGTGGAATATCTTTTGAAATCTTACGCGTACACAAGAAAATCTAACCCTTTCCTTCTCTTTCATTTTTAACCTTTCTATATTCCAAGGGGAGGTATAAGAAGAAAAGTTTCTTCCTTCAACTTCCGCACTGTCTTATCAAGTAAACTTTCAAAACCATTCGGACTTAAATTCGTTTCAACATTATCTTTTCTTCTCTTCTTCCAAATCAAATAATTGAATATTAAAACATCGATTTTAATGTTAATTAAAAGTTAACATTAATTAGTAATTAACAATTTAAATACTAGAAATCTTCGTTTCAGCAATTACAGTCTCTTTAGGTGAGACAAAACAGTCAATTTTCAGTTGTATAAGTCAGTGAGTAGTCAGACATAATAATTAGAATACTTTAAATCATCGATTCAGTAGTAAAAGTCTTTTCAAGTCAGACGAAATAGTTAATTTTCAAAAAAATTTAAATATCAGTAGTATAAGTCAGTGTTTAGTCAGACATAACAATTTAAATACTATAAATCTTCGTTTAAGCAATTACAGTCTCTTTACGTGAGACAAAACAGTCAATTTCTGGAGTATAAGTCAGTCAGTAGTCAGACATAATAATTATAATACTTTAAATCATCGATTCAGTAGTAAAAGTCGTTTCAAGTCGGACGAAATAGTCAATTTTCAACGACTGTTAAATATAAGTAGTATAAGTCAGTGTTTAGTCAGACATAACAATTTAAATACTTTAAATCATCGATTCAGTAAGAAAAGTCGTTTCAATTCAGACTAAATAGTCAATTTTCAACGAATTTTAAATATCAGTAGTATAAGTCAGTGTTTAGCCAGACATAACAATTTAAATACTAGAAATTTTCGTTTCAGTAATCACAGTCTCTTCAGGTCAGACAAAACAGTCAATTTTCAGTAGTATAAGTCAGGCACTAGTCAGACATAATAATAAAAATACTTTAAATCATCGTGTCAGTAGTAAAAGTCGTTTCAAGTCAGACGAAATAGTCAATTTTCAACGCGTTTTAAATATCAGTAGTATAAGTCAGTCTTCACTGAGTCAGACATAACTGCTGTCAAATGAATAAAATATTCGTCTTACTATTAAAAAAGTCTTTAGTTTCACTGACAAGGGTTAAATTTCCAGCGTTTCGAATATTAGTAGTATATGTCAGTCATTAGTCAGACAATGATTTCTAATCTTCACTTAAAATAATTTTTACATAAACAAATTTTCGTCTGAAATTTCAAATTGTGCATAAAATTGAATATTTTGTCTAACCTAAACAGACACTTTCTACTGAGACGAAGATTTCATGTTATTATGTCTGAACGATAACGCACTTATACTACTGAGATTAAAAAATAATTTATATTGATCGTTTTGCCTGACAATATTAAAAAGAAGATTACAAGTCATTGTCTGACTAATTTTTCTGCCTGGAGTTTATCATTTTAGAAGTATTTAAATTATTATGTCTGACTAATGATTGACTTGCACTACTGTAAATAAAGAAAAATGACAATTGAAAAAATTGGAAAACTAGAAACAAGTAAGATGAATAAAATACTTGAGTGGATTTTATTTATAACAATGATAAATTCATTTTAATGGAGATAATATTCAACGAGATGGAATATCAGGTCGTTGTATATATTTGGAAGTTTTATGTATCTAAGAAGGTTTGGAACAAGGCTACTTTAACTTTGAAAGCACGTTAAACTTTTTATAACTTTCACGGACGAGTATTTTTCGCAACTTTTACTGAAAAATATATATATATAATACGCGTGCGGTATCAGAAATGACACAGATGCAAAAAAAATACTGTCATTGTGGTGTAACTTGACAAAAGGCACCTACGTGCCCATATTCTGTCACGCTATCCAATTTTTCATCCCACATGTATAAACTTTCATCATGTAAGAAGTTTACTTTTCACTTAGGGATAATAGAAAAATTCCATTTTTTCTTATTTCAACAAAGAACAGTATATAATCTTAAATTTTCCTCTCGCAAAATCAAAAGTCCAAGTAGATTAGAAAAAAATTTATTTCATTTTAAATAATCCAATACTTTTTGATTATCAAATAAATTATTTACTTGCGAACTAAGTAAGTTTTCATTTAAATCAAATAAACTTTTTTCCAAACAATATTCAGTAAAAGAGATTTGCCTAATTTTTGTATTTTTTTTTATATAGGACTCAATGACTTTATGAAAATTTATCTGAGGCAAATTCAACATTTAACTTTTAACTTGGGATGTTAAAAAATCTAAAGGGTGGAAAAATTCCAGAGAAATCAAAATTTCAAGCTAAGATTCAAATTTTCATATTTCTGGAATTTTTTCACCTTTGACTTTTAGTGATTATATAATTATTATTAATGGTAATAATTAGTAAAAAAAAAAACAAATTTCAGAAAAAAATGTAGTCACTTATTCAAATAGTAATAATTCTACTAATCATTTAGTAAAAAATAACATATTATTAATTTAATTCATTTTTAGTGTCACAATGTCAAAATAAATTAAAATTCCTGATAAGGTGATAAATAATTCAATTATGTCTAATTTGACTATTAATTTCAGTTATTTTTTCTCTTTTTAATTACTAAAAAATCTTTTATTTCTTACTAACAATAAAAATTATTCATTATTTACGAGAAATTAGTTACTTTTTCACTAAAACTTAGTTACTTTTCACTAACAACTAGTTATTTTACTAAAAATTTGGTACTATTTACTCAAAATTATTCAGTCTCACTGACAATTTGTTTTTCTGACTAAAAATCTGTTTTTTTATTATAAATTAAATATGTTAAGCTAAAAGTTACTTGTTTTATTATTAATTAGTTTACTTTTAACTGAAAATTTTTTACTTTCTTATTAAAAAATTATTTACGATTTACTAAAAATTAGTTACCTTTTACAGAAAAATAGTTATTTTGTTATTAAAAATTAGTTTCTTTACTAGAAAATTAGTTTCTTTACTAAAAAATTAGTTTCTTTACTAAAAAATTAGTTTCTTTACTAAAAAATTAGTTTCGATACTAAAAAATTATTTTTATTACTAAAAAATTAGTTGTCTTTACCAAAAAATTAATTGTTTCTACTAAATATTATTTGTTTTTACTAAATATTAGTTGTTTCACTAAAAATTATCTTTTATACTAAACAATTAATTACTTTTTAGTTTTTACTGAAAATTAATTATTCTTTCTAAAAAATTAGTTACACTTCACTGAAAATTAGTTTCTTTTCAAAATAATAATTATTCTTCAGTAACTACTAAAGCAAAAAGTCAGTCAAGATTTTACAAACAGTTAATTATAACTAATTCAGATTTAGGGAGTAAAAAAACAACTTGAAAAATATTTCTTAAGCTATGAACAAATAAAAAAAATCGTAAAAAGAAAATTTTTTTCAAAGAATTGCCGGAGAATCTATTTTGAAAATAGAATCAGATGAGACGTCTGTATCGTCTTATTTAAACAAATAGAATATTATAATATTAACATTTAAAAGAAAAATTTCGCACAATTTACACAAATTGGTTATTGAACAGTCATTAAATGTATTGAATGACGAAAGCACTATTAGCTAAATTGACAATCCATTTCTCGAATAGGCCAATAAAATAGGTATAACTATACATATGTGTGTGTGTGTGTGTGTGTGTGTGTGTGTGTGTGTGTCTCTGTGTGTGAAAATGATGATTTATAGAGTGAAAAACGAACAAATTTAGCAACTGTGTGTATAATTACAGTTGCATTTGATTTTATATAGTTGGGAATCACGGAGAAATGTGGACTAGAGGGGAAATTATATTTTGATATATCCGATGACATTCCAGTGTGTTGATTAACACGACACACGAATATATTCAAGCTTCATTTATAGACCTATTAATATGATAGTCAGTGTAATAAGGTACATGAAATCGCGCTATTAGTTGACGAGATACGACTCTTGCATATGGTAGTTTGGTTACACCGAGTAGAGGCATTCCATGAATACATATGTTGTTATGATGGTTCATAAATAACCGAAATGTATCCGCGAATCGTTGGCACCAAAGCGCTCATAATAATCTACTCTATATGCTCCGCATTTTCTTTTCTACACAATATTTATTTATTTATTTCCCTGCGGTTAATTTAATCATTTTTTTTTCACAACAGTTTTAAATTCTATTTTTTTTTATTTCAACGTTTAATTCAGAGTTGATCATAAAAAAATGAGAAAATTAACTGAAATTAATGGAATTTTACTGATCAGAATTGTAGAAATTGTCATTATAATTTTGATTGAATAAAAATGGTAATGAGTAGTATGTCAGACTTTGATCAGACATAACTTTTAAATAATTGAAACCTTAATTTTACTATTAAAAATTTTTTTTTCATTAAAAAACAGTCAATTTTAATCAATTTTTGATTTCAGTTGAATCAGTCATTGGTCAGAAAAAATAATTTAAATACTTCTAATCATTTTAATCATCATCAGTAGAATAAGTCGGTCTTCAGTCAGACATAATTTTTATATAATTGTTGAAATAGGCTTTACTTTGAAAAATTCTTTAGAGTTACTGGAAATGGTTAAATTTTCAGCGAGTTTCATATCAGTAGCATAAGTCAGTATTTAATCAGACATTTAAAAATTCAAATATTTACAATTTCTCGTTTCATTAAAAGAGTATTTTAAACATCAGTAGTACACTGCAAAAACAAGTGTCTTACAAGTGTCTCATTTTGAGACGTTTTGTCCACATATTTGAGACACGTGACTCAAATATGTGGACAAAACGTCTCAAAATGAGACACTTGTTTTTGCAGTGTATATGTCAGTCTTTAATCAGACATAATAATAACGTTAAGTATTTGGCTCACTAGAAATTAAATCATTTTGAAATACTAGAAATCTTTGTTTCAGTAGTGCCAGTCAGACAAAACGACAAATTTAAAAAAAATTTTCGATTTCAGTAGTAGAAGTCTGTCATTAGTCAGACATAATAATTGAAATACTTTTAATTATCGTTTTAGTAGTAAAAGTCGATTCAAGTCGGACAAAATGACCAATTATAAGGAATTTTTTGATTTCAGTAGTGTAAATCAGTCTTTTGTCAGACATAATAATTAGAAATACTTCTAATTTTCATATCAGCAGTAAACAGTTCAATTTAGTAGTAGACAAAATTGTCCATTTAAGTCAATTTTCGATTTCAGTAGTAGAAGTCGGTCATTAGTCAGACATAATAATTGAAATACTTTTAATCATCGATTCAGTAGTAAAAGTCGTTTCAAGTCAGACGAAATAGTCCATTTTCAACGAATTTTAAGTACCAGTAGTATAAGTCAGTCAGTAGTCAGACATAACAATTTAAATACTTTAAATCATCGATTCAGTAGGAAAAGTCGTTTCAATTCAGACGAAATAGTCCATTTTCAACGAATTTTAAATACCAGTAGTATAAGTCAGCGTTTAGCCAGACATAACAATTTAAATACTAGAAATTTTCGTTTCAGTAATCACAGTCTCTTTAGGTCCGACAAAACAGTCAATTTTCAGTAGTATAAGTCAGTCACTAGTCAGACATAATAATTATAATACTTTAAATCATTCATTTAGTAGTAAAAGTCGTTTTAAGTCAGATGAATCAGTCAATTTTCAACGGATTTTAAATATAAGTAGTAGAAGTCAGGCTTTGGTCAGACATAATAATTGTAATACTTTATATCATCGATTCAGTAGTAAAAAGCGTTTCAAGTCAGACGAAATAGTCAATTTTCAACTAATTTTAAATATCAGTAGTATAAGTCAATAAATAGTCAGACAGGAAACTTATATTTCTATGGATTATTTTTCAAGTGAACCTTCATATTAACATTTTTAACAAGTAATTAAAAAATTTTTTTCTTTAATATTTGTAGAGAGTTAATAATAAAAAAAATTGAAAATAGTAAAACTGCACTCGTAATGAATGAAAAAAATTTAATGACTCCTATCGGTTTAATATTTCATTAAGGATTAATTCAAAAGTCGAAAAATAATTGCGATAACAAAACAGGAAGAAATTGACACTAATTTTATTTTAAAATTCTAATAGTGAAATGGATAGAGAATAATAAAATATTTATTTTAAAGTCAATTTTTTTCTTCTCTTTAATTTCGAACCTTTTTTTAAATCTACATATTCAGTTTTATAAATATAATATCAGTGGAAATAAATCGCATTACAAAACATAAATGCATGCAGGAAATCCTGTCTGAATCGTCAATTGTTTCGATAATACTAAATCTACACCCGCGGCTATTTGCATTTAACAAGTATTCTGCTGGAAAATTAAATAGAAATTTCTAGACAAACAGTTTGTTAATAATAATAAATAGAGTCAAGATGAATTAGCAAAATGTATTATTTATATATATATTTATGATGGCGCAAAATATTATGCGAAAACTCCAGCTTTAGAATTAAAAAACATATTTTATATTTTTAGAGGTAGTATTTTCATTTTTCCCTTCTATTTCGAAATTATTAATTTATTTGAGCGTGGGCCGTCAACGTATATTGGGGTCTCATGAGAGTGTATCTCTGTTTAAGGAGATAACGATTTTCTGTCGATGAATGGCAGTCCCGATTCTGAGCATATAAAGTGGAATATCGAACCATACATATCCATTAGGACCAAAGCGAGGCATTTTCCCTAATTAACCTAATAACGTATTGCCTAATTACTTTGTTCCTGTACTATCTGAAACGGACGTGTCGAATTATATAGAAGGCGGAAAACAGGTAGTAGATCACGTCAAATATTGAATCCAATCGCTAAATCATACAAGAAAATATTTTTATTCATTCAAACTCAGCATCTTGAAAAAAAAATAAAAAAATAAAAACAAAAATTAACAAATTTTCAAAGAGAAGTTTGTTTGAAAATTTGCTCCAGGTAGTAAAATTTTTAAACAGTTGTACAGTTGTACCTGTAAAAGTCAAACAGCTAAAGTGGCATACTTATTTAATAATTAATATACAATGAAAGCAATGAGAAGATAAATAAATGCTACAGGAATATATAAACGGATGTAACGAGTGTTTCAGGAAAATTTTAAAATTATATATATATGTATATGAAAAGAACAAAATGCACTTTGCTTCATTTCCGATTCACTTAGAAAAGCAATCTGCAGTTCTTCACCTAAATTTCCTCTTCTCTGAACCGTTGCATTTGGTTAACTCAACATCGTCGAGAAACTAGGAAAATGCAGCGCTTTCAACTTTCCAGATTTATCTCATTAAAGAAAAAGTTCGTCAGTTAATTTTAATCCCAAGGCCTTTTATTTTAGAAAACACATTATGGACCATTAGACCGATTGCATTATTATTTAACGCTATTTTATACATTTTCAGATCTCAAAGAAAACTAAAAAAAAAATTTTGGTGAAAAAATTGACATCTCACTATTTTTTCTCCCGTTTTATGAAACAAAACATACAAAAATTGCAGTTTTCAATCAGAGAAATTTATTTTAACACATGTTCCGAATAGATTTAACATTTTAATTTTTAAGTCAAATAAATGTTAAGAAGGTGAAATACGAGAAAACAGTTAATTATAAACTTTTAAATAAGAAAAATTCAATGAAACAATATCTATCAGTGATAAAGAAACCTTTCTCATTGATGCAATAAACGATTTTCTGCGAATTCAAGTTATTATACAAACACAAAACAATGAAAAAGTTTAATTTAAAGCAAATGAGAATACGCCCTCAAGAAATTGAGATACTGATAACTGAGGAAAGGGTTGATTCATTTTATTCAATTTCAAGTTTCAAGGAAATAAAAAGAAAAAGATTTTACGTGCAGATGAAAAGCACTTTTCACTGACGGGGTTTCATAAACGTGAGAAAAAAATAAGGAATTTTTAATTAAAGAGCAAACGGAAAAATTTATTATCTTTTAATGGCCAAGCAATTTGTACACGTTTATAAGGGGATAACTGAAATAACTTTGTACAATAATTATTCTGATTCATATTTCATAATCATCAAAATTGTCGGTAACTTCATCAGTAGGTAATTTTATCATTGAATAATTAATAATAACTTCTTTTAGTAAGTTATTATTAATAATAGTAAATTAATCGATTAACTCGCTAAATCTAAATTAATTCAAAGAAAAATTATCAGTAATTTTATCATTAACTAATTTTATTGTAAAATGTAAACAAATTAATAATAATTAATAATAACTTATTATTAATAACTAATTAGTAAATAAATCGATTAACTCGCTAAATCTAAAGTAATTAAAAGTAACTAATTGTTAGTAAAATTTTAGCTGACTTTTTGTTTTAGCATTTAGTAAGAAAAAACTAATTATTAGTAAAGAATGACTAGTTTTTAGTAAAAAAGTAATTAGGTATTAGTAAAAAATAACTAGTTTTCAGTACAAAGAGAACGGAAAAAATAGTCAAATTTGACTGACTGAATATGATAATGGAAATTTTACTTATTGTAAAACAACCTAAAAGTAAATTTAACTAATAATTAGTTTTAACTAAATTATTAGTAGAAATATTACTATTTAAATCAGTGATTGACTTTTTGCCATCAAATTTGTTACTTCTAACTAATTTAAATTTAGAAAGTAAATCTCTAAATCTAAATTAATTAGAAACAACTAATTGTTACTAAAATCTAGATTCTCACTTTTTGAGGAAAATTTAACTAATAATTTAACTAATCACTGAAAAATAAAGCAAAAATTAGTCAATTTTGACGATTATTAGAAAACGGTACGAAAAAAAATAGTAAAAAAATAAATCAACTAATATTCCAGTTATTTTAAAAATAACCTGATAATAATTTTAACTAATAATTAGTTATTTTGAAAATAACCTGATAATAATTTTAACTAATAATTAGTTATTTTGAAAAAACCTGATAATAATTTTAACTAATAATTAGTTATTTTCAAAATAACCTGATAATAATTTTAACTAATAATTAGTTATTTTTGAATTTTAACTGATTTGTCAGTAGATTTTTTCTCCTTCAATTAGTTTCTCAATTCCAGCAATGGAATCAGTAGATTTTTACTAATTCAAGTTTAGAGAGAAAATACTTCTAACGTAATTCATTATAATTTATAACTAATTGTTTAATGATTATTAATATTTCATTAAAATTCCCATTATAAACATTTCTTAGTAAATTATTATTCCGAATTAAGAGCAAATTTTTCAACATTAAGTCTTTAACTAAAGTAGTTCAAAATTTTCATAATTTTTTTTTTATCGGTACTCTCTAAATTTGAATTAGTTAAAAATAACTAATTTGATAACAAAAAGCCAGTCACTGATTTAAATAGTAAAAATTTTACTAATTACTTAGTTAAAAATAACTAATATTAGTTAAATTCACTTTTAAGTTATTTCAAAATAACAAAAATTTTCGGTAACTAATCCAATTTGTCGAATTTGACAATTTTTCCGTCATTTTTCTACTAAAAATTAGTCATTTTTTACTAATCACTACTAATTAATTATGTTTTACTAATTTCTGAAACAAACTCAGCCATTAATTGGCAACTGCAACTAATTCAATTCGTCGAATTTGACTATTTTTTCCGTTATTTTTCTACTAAAAATTAGACATTTTTTACTAATTACTACTAATTAATTATGTTTTACTAATTTCTGAAACAAACTCAGCCATTAATTGGCAACTGTAACTAATCCAATTTGTCGAATTTGACTATTTTTTTAGTTATTTTTTACTAATTAGTACTAAAATTAGTTATATTTTACTAATTTCTGAAACAAACTCAGCTAAAGCTTTACTAAAAAATTAGTCATTTTTCACTAATTCAGAATTAGAGAGTACAAAAATCGAAAAAATTATTATTAATTATTATTACTATTATTAATTACTATTTCATTTATTATTTATTATTATTTTTTAGTTTTTTTTTTTATTTTATTTTTATTTTATTTTTTTTGGTTTTATTTTTATTTGGTTAAAATTTATCACTACTGTTTTAAATTTTTTACAAAAGAATGAAAATAATAAACAAGGAATTAGTCTAATTAAACAGGAAAATTGAAATTAGTTTAAAACTAACCGAAACACTTTAGTGTAATTAAATGAAAATTTCAGCCAATTCAAATAAAGCTAGCCAAGGCGAAGAGCTAAATATTATTTCCTTATTCAAACATTCGGCTATAGGAATGTCAGAAATGAAATTTAACATGAATATTGAAATCGAATGATTTAGTCAAACTTTACGGATTGAAACTATGCGTATGTAGAGGGTTTGCGGCGTTATAACTTTCATGAAGGCAACGTACGTTTGTCGTTGTGGTATTGAATCTCTCTCTCTTTCCTCTCTACTACTCGTGAACTTTCGTCGACCTAGTCTAGCCTTGGTTTTCTTCATCTAAGAGCATATAACAGGCGTATAGTTCGTAATCTGTAAAGTTGCAATCCGAGCTCTCTCTCTCTCTCTCTCTACAGTCTCGCTGTAAATTTGCCTTCAACCTTCGACCACATCTGAAACAGTATCTTTTGGCCACAACATCTACTTGTATTGCCAACTTTATAGAGAAAAGTAGGCCAAATAGTGAGTTTCAATATAAAGTAATTACTCACCCCTTCCAAAAGCAAAATAAAAAAAAAATTTCTCGCTAAAATTCTCCATCAACTTTTCTCGGTAAGAATTCTGTAAAAATTAATCACCACTCTCATTAAATGGAATCATTCCAATTCTAATTTGTTGAAAAATCCTGATAATAACTAATTAATCGAATAAAATTTTCCCCCTCCCCCTTGAAAATTGTTATTAAAATTGAAAGAAATAATGTTCCATGAATAATAATTAATAAAAAAAAACATGGAAAAAAAATCAATCAGTTTGCCTATTCTTTTTCTCTTCTCTTCTTTTTCTTTTTTTTCGAAAAAAGATATTTTCGCCTCAAGTGGTATTCTGAAGAATATTAGAAACTTCCACGCATGCAGGAGAAAAATATGAACCAGATATATACTTTATTTTGACCCCAAAAAAAAAAGAGAAGAGACGATCGAGAATAAAAGGGGAAACTTTATAATAGCTAAGAAAAAAAGTAAAGTAAAACCATTATTTTTCTTTGACCAACAACTGAAAAGCTTTTTCCGAAACTACCATTCTTAAATAATACAGGAAGAATGAACATTCTCTTTGTTCGGAATATGAAAAAGATCATATTCTTTACATTAGTTATTATCAAAATTAAATGATTCATAAGTTCTGATTCAAATTAATAAAATTTTTTTGACAATATTAACATATTTGTGTTTACTGTTTTTCGCTATTTATTTCTTTTGTTCTTATTGATTTACATCAGGTTTATTTACATTTTCTTTATTTATTATCATCAGTATTGGATTATTTTCATCAATATTTTAATGTTCCTTAGTATAAAAAATTTGCACTTTATAGATGACAAGCTTTTCGAACTCTCTAAATTTGAATTAGTAAAAATTTTAACTAATTTGAATTAGTGACTCACTTTTTGCTTTCGAATTAGTTAAAATTTACTAATAAATAGTAAAAAAAATTTTTTCTACTAATTTATTAGTAAATTTTAACTAATTCAAAAGCAAAAAGTGAGTCACTAATTCAAATTAGTTAAAATTCTTACTAATTCACATTTAAAGAGAAAATTCGATGCAAAAAATTATTTACCAGTTTTCTTGTAATTTATACACTCAGAAAAATGTTTGGTTCAACAAAAGTTTGGTTGTCCCTGCTAAATTCTTTATTTGACATAGAAGCAACTGAACCGTTTGATTAGGCCAACAAAACTTTTTTGTTAAATCGATTTTGTTGGGTCTACCAAATTTTTTAGTTGTCACAACAAATTTTTTTTCAAACCAAAAAAATTTTTTGATAATTCAATCAAACTATTTTTTTACTTCTGGCTTCTAATTAATATTCTTTATTTAATTTATTCTTTTTTATTATTCTTTTTCATTATTATTTTTTATTTATTATAGGCTGGAAAAAAGTGCCTACAAAATTTTAGTTGGACGAACAAAAAATTTCAATCATATGTTTTTGTGGAGCCAACAAAATACTTTATTAGATGATATTTTTTGTTTCTTTTTTGCCACAACCAAAATTTTGTTGACGCAACAAAAAGTGCCCAACAAAATAATTTTTTTAACTATAAATAACAAAATAATTTTTTTAACAGGACAGTATTATTTTATTGAGTGTATATAAGTAATAATGAATGAGAGAATATTATTAAAAATCAAAAATGAGAATTTACAATTTGTAGCAATCGTGAATGTGATAGTAAATTTCAAATACATAATGTAATATTAGGATAAGTAAACATTTAATCTCCGGAATACAGATTAATCATCCAAATATATACACTCTCTAGTGTAGAGAGCATCATAGATCGAGAATTTAATACTCATAATGTGCTTTGACCAGTAAATGGAAATTAATGCATGAAGATCATGGATGACATGAAAATGTTGGTTCAGAGAAGCTTTATCGAGTAACAGATATTTTGTGTGAAGGAAGGACGAAGATAATAAATGTTGTTATCAAACATATTGTTACCACCGAGGGAGTCACTTTAGAGGATTATAAGCATGTACATGGCAGCTGCCTCTGCACGCTGCGAATTTGCGAATTTCAAAACACAAAGAAATTGAATCTACCTGTTATCATTTACAACAACAATTCACCCATTTTTTATAATATATGTGCAACCAGTAAAACAGTAAATTAAACAACCAAATATTAATTTAATACTTAATAGTGAAAATTATTTATTTTTAGTATTTATTTATTTATTTATTTATTATTATAATAATATTTATAAAAGAATATTATATTTATTTTTCTATTATGATCAAAAAATTAAGAAAAATGAATAATTTATCTCGGGAATTCAATTATCTCTATATTAATTAACAAACTCGCCATCAAAAGTCAAAAAATCAAAGCAAAGCCAGAAATTTAATTAAAAAGTTTTAGAAAACTTAGCGAATATTTTCTAACAATATTATACTTTAAATTCCAGAACAAGTATTTTATTGACAATTTATAACGCAGAAAATTAAAACAGACTTTAGTGAAAACAAAAAAAAAGAATGAAAGTTTATTTCCTCTGATATTGCAGCCGTGTGTATTTTTATGGTCAACCGTAAATTAAAGTTGACCAAATTTCCTAAACGTATAGTTTACTAACCAAAAAAATAACACAAATAACAAATTATTTTCTGATTTTCAGACAAGACAAAAATGTAGAAAAACAAAACTAATACCTTCTCAAGTGATGAGAATGTAAAAAATTTTATTTTCCGATTGATTTAGACAAAAATTCGTTTACATACGCAAATTCTATTCAGAGAATATTAAAATAAATCAATATGTCTGACTAATAACTGACTTATACCACTGAAAAATTCAAAGAATTGCTTAAAATTGATTTTTTTGTCTGATTTAATCGAACTGTTACTACTGAGACGAAGAGAAGTACTTGTACTATTATGTCTGACTGTAGATTGACTTATACTACTTATATTCGAAGATGTTTGAAATTTAACCTTTTTCAATTACTATAAATAATTTTTTAATAAGAACAAAGATTTCACTTATTTAATATAATTCGGTGAGACATAAGTTTGACTAAAGACTGACTTATACTACTGATGTTTAATGTTACTACTGAGACAAAGATTCCAAGTTTATAAATTATTATGTCTGACTGAAAACTGACTTAAACTACGGATATTTAAAATTTTATTTTGTAAATAAGAATTTAGATACTTCTAATTTTTGTTTCAGTAGTAAAAGTCGGATTTAAGTGAGTCAAAACAGTCGATTTTAAACAATTTTAAATATCAGTAGCATAAGTCAGCCTTTAGTCAGACATAATAACATGAAATCTTCATCTCAGTGGTAACAGTCCGTTTACGTTTGCCAAAATGATCAATTTTTACGTATTTTAAATATTAGTAGTATAAGTCAGACTTTGGTCAGACATAATAATTGAAATACTTGAAATCATCGTTTCAGTAGTAAGAGTCAGGCTTTAGTCAAACAAAACGGTTGTATTTGAAACCATTCTTTAATATAAGTAGTATAAGTCAGTATTCAGTCAGACATAATAACTTAAAATCCTCGTTTCAGTAGTAATAGTTAAATTTCAGTCAAATAAAACGGCTGAATTTTAAACCATTTTATAATATTAGTAGTATAAGTAAGTCTTTAGTCAGACAAAATAGTTAATTTTCAACAAATTATAACCATCAGTAGTTAAAGTCAGTCTTTACTCAGACATAACAATTTAAATACTAGAAATCTTCGTTTGAGTAGTTTCAGTCACTATAGGTCAGACGAAATAGTCAATTTTCAACGAATTTTTAAATATATAAGTAGTATAAGTCAGTCTTTAGTCATACATAACAATTTAAATACTTCTAATTTTCGTATCAATAGTAAATAGTTTCGATTGAGTCAGTCAAATTTATCAATTTCAATGAATTTTGGATTTCAGTAGTATAAGTCAATCAATAGTCAGCCATAATAATTAAATTAATGACAATTCTCGTCTTAGTAGTAATTATCTGTTTAAGTCAAACGAAATTAATTGAAAATATCAGTAGTATAAGTCAGACTTTGGTCAGACATAATAATTGAAATACTTGAAATCATCGTTTCAGTAGTAAGAGTCGGGCTTTAGTCAAGCAAAACGGTTGAATTGAAAAACCATTCTTTAATATTAGTAGTATAAGTCAGTCTACAGTCAGACATGATAACTTAAAATCCTCGTTTCAGTAGTAACTTTCTGTTTAAGTCAAATGAAATTAATTAAAAATATCAGTAGTAATATCAATATCAGTATAAGTCAGACTTTGATCAGACATAACTTTTAAATAATAGAAATTTTCATTTTACTATTAAAAAATTTTTTATATCCACTCAAAACAGTCAATTTTGATCAATTTTTGATTTCAGTAGTATAAGTCAGTCGTTAGTCAGACATAATAATTTAGATACTTCTCGTGATGAATTCAGTAGTAACAGTCCGTTTAAGTCAGGCAAAACGATCAATTTTAATCATTTTACTTCCTCGTGATGGAATTTTTGTATTTAAATTAAATTATTGTTTTTAATTTATATTAATTCAAAAAAAATGAATAAATGATCTTAATTATAAATTCGGTTAAAAGTTCAGTTAAGTAAAAATTCACTAATAATATATATGTGAATTCGTTAAACAAAAAAATCAAGTAATAAGTTCCAAGAAATAAAAATTCATCCAAAAGAAATTTTTGCATAAAATTAATTTCTCTTTAAAACTGAGAATATTGATAATAATTATTATTATTGATAATAATTAATAATTGGTAATAGTTTCAGAATATAGAGGAAGTTTCAGAATTTTTTGTTGCGCTTGTCTTTTATTGAAAAATAATCTAACAAATAAAATTCCCAATTGATTACGATTAACATTAAAAAAAAACAGCAAATGTTTCAAAGATAAGAAACTTATTCCACACGAGTAGAATGCCATTTACAAAATACTTGAAAAGTATATTATCAAGAAAAAATTGTCAAATTTTTCTCATGAATAGAGGAGAATTCAGGAGCGTCGAAAAATGACTTTAAATATTTACTCGAGAGTGATGGGGAGGAGTGTGTACTTATCGTAGCAGCTCCGCGCAGTAAAAAAGGATAAGCAAAACCTCAGCAGACGGAGAATGTCGTCTAGTGGTCCAGTCATGGATGCGGTCGAGGGTGTACAGTACATATATAGATATATATGTATTTATATATATATCTATATATATATATATATCTATATATATATCTCTCTCTCTATATATATATACTTGTGTGTGTGTGTGTATTTTTGTGCACGTGTACATGAGGCAAAAGATGAGGCCAACCAACTGCCACGGCATAGAGAGCTTTTCTTTTACTTTATACACGATGGCTAATGTATTCTATTGAAAGCGACGCGCAACGGCAACTGAACCAACAACAATTGCCGTGTTTTGAATAATGAAAATGACATCGCTGCGCACAGTCATGGATTTTACACGGTGAATATAGCTCTCGCCTGTTTCAACAAGCCGGCGGCAAAAATTACACGTGTTACTTTCGCGCGGACAGCAAAACGTATCTCCGTCTGCCAGGAGCGTTGAATGATTTTTCACTCCTGATAGTACGTCAAAATTTTCTTTATATCTTTCAAAAAAAAAAAAGAAAAAAAAAGAAAAAAAAATACCCATCAAATCAAAGTGCTAATGAAAAAATTTCAACTGATGAAAATCTCTTGCGACAAAAAAAAATAATAATTTCTCCCAACAAATTCATCACTGTAAAATATTGTATTTAAGTCGTAATTTCAAAATGAAATGCAATTTTTATTAATTTTAGTTTAGGTACTATTTATATTTCTCACCGGACATTTATCGTGAAAAAACAAATTCAAACAAATAATTTAAAAAAATAAAATAAAATATGGAGAAACAAAACGTAAAGTCAGGATTTTAATATTATCTCCATATAATAGTTAATCCTTTTTTTGTTTCAGTTACATTGACGATATTTCATGTGACCCTCTTTTCAACAAAAAACAATTTTTTTTCTCTTATTTTTTATTGTTTCTCGCTTATTATATATATCTCTCCACGCACATCAGAATAGAAAAAAAATAATGCGCTTACTTTTTTTTAAAAAACATTTTTAACTCGAAAATTATTTTCAAGAACTTTTTGAAAAATGCTAGTAATAATAATAATAATAATAATAATTATTATTATT
>JUFY01022157.1:0-12770 GCA_001855655.1 Leptopilina clavipes
GCATACCTATTTTTATGTTCAAGTGCGTTCTTTTCTTTGAATTGAAATATAATTTAATACACATTGTATTTTATTTTTCTTTTTTTTCAGAATTCCAGTTTTTGATAAATTGAGTAATATTCTTTTTGTTGCAGTTATTTTGAAATTAATCATTTCTTCACTCCATAATGTATACGTATACGATAAATAAATTAAAGTTTTTAAATTATCTTGTACGATCATTCGGACTTTAAATTAAACTATATTTAAGTCATTAAAATTCGAATCATGGGACACAAAAATTTTAATACATGAATTCTTTGTTTTGTGCCATTTTAAAAGAGTGTGGTAACTTTCACGCGTAGTCTTTGTTCACGTCTGCATCGTTGTGACGTGTAGGCTGTCCCTCCAAGATAATAATGAAAGAAAAAAAGAAAAAATTACAGATGAAAAAGTTGATAATGATGATAATGATAATATAATATTACTCAAAAGTAAAATATATAATGATTATATTTTTAAACTCTAAGTGTCGTATCTGCGCATGTACCGTTTTTGAGTGGTACTGCTGTACATACAAAATATACCGAACGTTAATGAGTACTGAAATCGAACGATTATTATTGATTATTTTTAGGCCATAGAATTGGAACCCTTTATTAAGAAATGATGCAATTCAAGATTTGATTCTACAAAGACAACGCACATGCCATTTCTAGAATAAGATTTTATGTTGGTATTTCTTCTGCCCTTAGCAATCATTTTAAAATTTAATTTTTATTTACATTTCTTAGTGTTGATATTTAAATATGTTTTAATGAAAATGAAAATCATATCTGAATTTTTACCGTAAATCAAAAACCAAATTGCTTCAACTTTAGTAAATTTGTACTGTTATAATTTCAGCCTATATTTTAAATAAAAGAAATTAAATGAGATGATTGAAAAGGGTTATTTTGAAGAGTACTTGATAGTTCCATACAATGTATATGATTGCGAGTCGGATAGACAAGTTTTTGACAATGAAATGCAAATAAGACTAAGGATCGTTATACGAATGTGTATCGGTTTACCTGATACCGAACTATTGTACTTTAACAATTAATACTTAAGGCAAAAAAAGTAGTTTAAGAGGTAGTTTAAGAAACCACGTATACGTATGACCAGACTGTGATCGCTCATCGGTGGGCTTCACTTGTATACCGATCGTTACATATTATACCGAAGAGGTTGATCGTACATTATTCTTCGTCCATATAAAATCGACATCGTAATTTTGCATGTTCTGATAACTTACAAATCAAAATGAAAAAAATACTTCCCAAACAACATATTATATTACATTGAAGATTTTTAGTATTATGCTTTCATCTTACAGTGACGTAAAATTAAAAATGTTCTCCTCAACATAATATTAAACAAATATCACCGTAACATTAGAACATAATACTACAAATGTTCTATGTAATATTACAATGATTAATATATGTTGTTTGGGTTCTTCTCGCATACGTCATGTGCATTTGTGTACCAACAACTCGCACGTTTTCGAATTTTCATATGTGACGTGCAATCCTGCCAATTATTATACTACTTGAGTTAGGAATGGATCAGGAAAAGTATTGTTGTCTGACTATTAATTAATTATTATCATTATTTTATTAAGAGTTACTTTTGAAAAAATTCTATTTAAAAAAAGGATCTTTTAAATGATGTTCTAATTTCTTTCTTTATTTCCTTGTTTGTCCTTTTTGAAAGAACAATTGTGATTATGGGTTAGTTTCGCCCTAATTTAAAACATTTTATATTGCATATTAGAATTGATGTTAATGTTGATGGGAATGTTGAATTTGTTATCAAACGCACATTAATGCGATTTTTAAACAATTCTGATGACGGTACATAAATACTGTTGATCTCTAAAAGTCTGGACCATTCCTAGGCTCATTGAAATTTTCAGTCATATAAGCTATATCTATACTTCTCGTGTAAAAAATTAAGTTTATTAATAAATGCCATCACGCTTGCATTTTTTCCTCTTTAAATCCAAATTATAAAAATATTTTCCTGAAATGCGATAAAATTAAATTTTATTATTTTATTTCATTGTTCTTTAAAAATAAAATTGCCGGTACACTTTGATTTGAAAATTTATTTTCTGATTTTTTTATTATTCAAAGTAACAAAGTTTCAATGAGTCATTTATTCAATATTTTTCTGTTATGATGAAATACTTATTTAATCAAACTTATTTACTAAAATTTTTTAGTAACTGTTATGAGAAGAATAATCTAAGTCGTTTTTCAATCACAGAAGTATTCAATGTATTTCTTTCTCTTTCTCTCAAAAAGAGAAATGGTGAATTTAATGACTTATGTTTAAATAATTCCTGAATTAATATAGAAAAATTACAGAATAGCAAAATTGTTGACTTACTTTTAACAATAAGGAAATAAATAACATCCTGCATTCATTCCATCTAATTAAAATTTTACATTGTTTCAGTCTAGTGTAAAAATTTATCCTATAACACCACTACAATCGTTAAAACAATCATTCCTAATTTCATAGAAAAAAATTTCAAAGTTTTTAAAAAGTAATCTCTCAGAAAATAGTAATACTATTTATAAAGTGAATCATTATAGAATAATTACGAATGAACGTTTAATTCATTCACAGAAAAGGTTGTTAAAAATAATATCGATGATTGCGCAGCTTTTATTCCGCATTAATATGAATTATCTATCTAACTTAAAATAAATAGTTTTTTCGACTTTTCCACAATAATATATAGAAACATTAAGTTCATTTAGAGAAAAGCATAATTATTCCGAGGTCGACCACACACTTTATAAACTAGTTACTGGAAATCTTGTTTCTTGTTGGTGATTTAAGCTTTTCATTGCTATGTGGTCTGCAGCGTGATTCTACAGCTCCGCAGTTCTGTTAAAATAATACAATTTTTCAATATTTTATAATTAAAAATAGAGTTATACCAAATTACCTTGAACTAAAGATGATTTTAGAACGAGAGTTAATAAACCATACTACAATGAAAGAGAGAATTGATATTGAGCTTCCTAAAATTAAACTGAGTCGTTCAGTTGCTGCTGAAGGTTTTAAAAACATTCTGACACTTAAAGAATCCCAAATTGATTCTGACCACGTGGAGTAGACACCAGAAGTCATATTATATCCTGCAATAATTTAAAGAATTTAATAAATCTCGCACTCATAAAATAATATAATTTAATTGTTAAATTCAACCTTCAATGATAAATGCAGGACTGACAGCTGATGTAAAGTAAACAGTAGAATTTATACAAATTCCCGTAGAATTATGTTTTTCACCCTTCATCCAAACATAATGCTTTTTATAGCAAGAGGTAGAATTTAATTCAGGAATTTCTTCTCCTGTAAGAAGAACCAACAGCTGTGATGTCAGATATGTAGCCATGTTGCTAAAGCTTTTCACACTAACGTACAATGGCAAAGTAAGATTATTAATTACGTATCCCGGTGGGGTAGCCGCAGTGAAAAGAGAACAATTTGCACTATCCAAATAACATGGTAACATGTAAGAAACAAGTTTTTCTACATCTTTGTCATTCTTTGGTGCGTCTTTCCCCGTAATACTTTTATAAAGTGCATCACCAACACTAACTGCCACTTTGGCTAAACTACTAATAAGATCCTTTTTATTACGGACGTTTTCTGTGTCATCCAAGATACTGTGATAGTAATTGTTGGTGAATTCTTCACCATAATCTGTTATGACGATAGTAGGAATACTTGAATTCGCTTTCAGAAATGTTTGCACAGATACAGGAGGAACACTGTCTTTTAAAATTGTAGCTGTTAAAGAATTCTTTAAATTTAAAGCAATCTCACTGTTTTCAGAATTACTTGTGTGTAAAAATAATTCTCCTGAGCTTAATTGTCCCAATTCAATAACAGTAGTAATTTGGCTCATGTTTAAATTTTTACCACTGTACGGCTTAAAGTTTCCCCCTTTTATATCGTAAACCATTCTACTGGAGCCAATATAATCGTAAGCCTCTCCATTTAAAAGGGAAAACATAACTGTTGTTTCTAAAAATATTTAACAACATATTTTGTAAAAGATGAAGTATTTTAAAAAGAAAATTGAAATTTCTATTTCTTGTTTTTACTTACTGGTTGTGTTGACTTGTAATGAATTTAGATAAAAGGCAGTAGCAAGGAAGGTCACTAATCCAGTAATGGTGCTACGTGCACCTGGGACCAGTCCATCAAACATTGAATTTGAATCTAATCTGGCTGTAAGTAGTATTATGGAATCTGTCTCTTCGATTACAGGTGTCAAAGACCAATGAATATTTTTATCTCCTAAAGGTTTACAAAACAGTATGGAATGTATATTGGATAGTGTATTTCGTCTTAAGCAAGTTCTAGTGTCAACTGCAGCGTACATGAAGGCTTTCATTTCCAAAGCACAAAGCGATCGTTGCTTCTGAGTCTCCAAATTGTGAGCATTGTGCTTTAAATAACATGATCTAATTTCGTCAAGAGTTTTCTCATCCTAAAAAAATTAATTATTTTTACAGTGGTTAATAAACTTGCATTATTTGAGATTGTTTGTGTAATTAGAACTTTTACAACTTACCTCCATGAAAAACATTGGAAAGGGCCAATCCTCCATTAGAAGACTAGAACCGTGGGGATTCCAAGGTTTAGTATCATTACATTGTCTTGCACCTGAATATCGATTAGGGCACGTGTCCTCAGGAGAGTAAAACGAAGGACGACTTTTTGTCATATTTGTCATAAGTACACCGTTTACTTTATTTGACACTTTTAATCGAAATAAAGTATCTTTTGTAAACATAGAAAACGGTAATACTGCAATGTAAGGATCGGCAGTAGCATTGTTCTCCAGCCATTTTAAGTCCAATTCATTTTCGATAAAGTGAATTGCTCCTATACTACCAGATCTGCTTGCTATAAATTACAATATTTTAAACAATTATTAAATAAAAAATATGCCAATTATTTCAAAAGTCATACTAGTTTAAAATAACATAACCTCCAACTCTAAGAATTCAAAACTCAAGTTAATACGTGTAAATAAATAAAATATCGCTCAAGAATTAATAATATTAAAACTTGAAAGAAATTCAAAATTAATTTAAACATACGAGACAAAGTGGGGGGATTTTGTTAGCATACATTAAATACTTACAAGAACAACCAAATTGATGGGTACCATTGTGTTTACGAAAACAAGCAGCTACATTGTCAATTGGTGTGTAAATCAAATCCTTTATCCTGTGTTCAGCAACTACATAAACAAATAGAAAATTTAATGACAGAAATATAATAAATTTCATTAAAAAATAAAATTTAGTTTGTTAAAATCTTACCAACTTCTAATGTGGTTATTAATAAAACTAATTTCCAATTAAACAATTTTTCCATATTTTCTATGTTTGATCTTTTAAACTGCCAAGAAAACAAATATAATGTAAGTGCATTTAGAGAGAAAAGAATGATTAAAAATACACCTGTCAACTTGTCAAGTGTCAAAAAATTGGAAACTTCTATACTAAGAATGTCATTGTTATCTGTTGAGGAGTGGTTTGAAAAGTGGTCACAAACAGTATTGGCGCTGACAGTCTAGATGCTATAATAGCCGCCAATAAATCGAATGAAGCTAAAAGAACGTTTCTTTTAAATTCACTATTGTTGTTATAATGAAAGCAACTATATTGTTGGAAAAAGTTTCTATAACTATTGATCTACACATTTTATATTAGTAACAATTAATATTATTTCAATATCTATCATTATTATTATAGATATTGAATATTATTGTCTATAAAGAATTAATATTTTTTGTTTTAAGAATTGTTTCTTATCTTCAGAATATTATATTTTAAATTTAAAGAGAAATTAAAGAATCTTTTTTTCAATTATTTTTAACTTGGGTGCGAT
Organism: Leptopilina clavipes; assembly: GCA_001855655.1. NCBI lineage: Eukaryota > Metazoa > Arthropoda > Insecta > Hymenoptera > Figitidae > Leptopilina > Leptopilina clavipes. The sequence goes on from JUFY01022157.1 coordinate 5,953, forward strand.
TATGATGATTATATTTTTAATTAACCAAAAAAAGAGTAATTAAATTGAAATGATTTTTCATATAAATTTACAGTAGAAACTTGAATAAAAAATTATGCGCATTATATTTATTAAGACATTCTGTGACGTAAAGTAGACGTTATGCACGTGAGTACGCTGCACGTGCAGGTCTCGCGATTTGAGTCAAAGGAATGTTGCATACATATATATGTATATGCTGCTTGAATAGTATACATATATGAATAAAAGGTAATTAGTCTAAATTTGATTATGAATTTAAATTGGTTTTATATTTATTAAATAAAGAATTGAAAAAAATGTTTTTTATTTTACATTTGGTTATTTATACTTTGTTTTTATAAGTTATACATTAGAATGCAATAGTAAAAAAAAGTTTGACTAACTCTTTATCCAGTCGCCTCACGTGAATGTCCTTTCGTACATTCACGTGAGGCCCTGAACTCGATATGTTCCAAATACTTGTACTTGTTGCCACGTGATTTCACGATACATTAATGTTACTTTCCCCTGTATTGCAACACACCTTTAACTACATCCCTAAGTTTTACCAGTTGTGTTAAATCCTTTGAAGCTATCAGTAGCTGAGTCCTGATGGTTCGTCACCGTTATTGAAAGGTATCATTCTTTTGTCATAATAAATATTGAAAAATTAATTAAACCTTTGCAATTGGCACTGTTTTTATTTATCTTTTATAATTGTAAACAATTATAGATGTTGGAGTTAATTAGTCCGATGAGGCCAGAAATTATCAGCATTGATGACAAACATTTTAGTAAGGCTTTGATTTTAAAATGCGAAAACGAGCAAAATAAACAAACAAAAAAGGACGAACCCGCTGTGGATGAAATTTCTCTGACAACATTAACTTCCAGTCCTTGTGTGGATTTGAAATTATTACACGTCGATGACTGTCCTAAATTAACACCACAAGGTATATGTATTTATTTAAGAATATATTTATTAAACATATAACTTTAATTAATTAATTCATAATCTCATTAATAAGAATTATTTTACAATATGAAAAAAGCGATAGTTAACACAAATAATGAATATACATATTTTATGCAATTAATTAATGCATACATTACTATTTCTATTTTCAGGAATTATGGCATTAGTAAATCATTTTAGGAATCTTCGAGATGTGTCTCTTTCATTTTCACTGATTAGTGACGATTTGCTGGCGGCTATCAGTGATGAACATGTCCAATTAGAAACTTTGAGAATTGAAGCTCATTCGGAAACAAAATCACTTCCCTCTGTGAGCGATCAAGCTTGGCAATATTTTTCAAATCATTTACCCAACATCAACTTAGTTTTGTGAGTTACCAAATTTAAGGGCAAGTACATTAATAGACAATTTTTATATATTTTTTAAATAAAAAATAAAAAATAATAATAAATCAAGTTTTTTCGGTAATAGAAATAAACTAAATGTTTGTGTTAAATTTGAGTTAGTTTCCCCAACATTTTTCATTTTTAGACAATCTTATTTAATGGAGGAAAATGATTACAAATTGATCCTAAAGCCCTGCGTCCCAGTAACCCATCTTTTTCTGGGAGAAAGCACTCCATCAAGCGTGGTAGATGATGTAGCAAATTTGTGTCCTGGTCTCAAAGAAATTGTTATTGCTGCGTACGGACCACATGTAATAGATAAGACATTGTTATTAATAGCAGAAAAGTGTAATCGAATTTCTGCAGTTGGACTTGGTGACTGTGAAATTACGTACGACAAAGTAACAATTTTATTAGGGAAATGTTTACATGTGACGTGACGCTAATTTTCACTCTCAGTCCTTTTTCTCATTAATAGTAATAGTGTGATAAAAAAATGTCATATGACGTCATTTGTGAACGTTGCCTTATTCATAAAAGTAATTTTTAATAATATAAATCTTTATAACTTTGTGGAAATAAGCAGTAATTTCAACATTTTTCTGATTGTGCAACATTCGAATTTTTAATTTTTCCTTAAGATTACCATAATTAATTTATAGATTGAAATGTAAATAATATGTGAATTTCATTTTAGGTGTTCTGCACTTTTGGAGTTTATTACTTTATGCTATGAACGTTTAAAGACTTTTTATATTTGGGAAACATCTATTCAGGAAGATTCAAAACTGGACATCGAAACTGTATCATCAAAAATTTCTCAACTGTTGGGTCGCACTTGGAACCCAGAATTTGTGCCTTTTTGTTAATATATATTTCTATATTTCTGTTCTAAAGTTTAAAAATGTTGCTTCTTTCAAAAAGTTGTCAAGGCTGATTTATTATTAAGATGTTTTTTGACTTTTTTTTAAAAATGAAAAGTGAACATTAAAATTATATTTTCACTATTTAGATGTTTTTTATCTCTTTTGATTATTTACTTTGGGGATTAGATAAAGAAAGGGAGAGCAAAATGTTATGAGAGGGGATTGGAGTTGACCCTCGCTCTGACCTGGATGATACTATTTCGTCGAGTTTACTTATACATCATCAGTCAAGTACATCGTTCATTTTAATATGTTATATACTTTAAGCAATTTCGGACCGGAAATTAAGTGTTTTTCTACTTTCAAACTGGAATTGTTTTCTGTTGGAAGACATTAAAAAAATTGTTCAAAGCCATGGGGATAAGTGTGAGGAAAATTTTTACCCTTTGGTGTTTTCTTATCTGTGTTTGTAGTTATACACGTGGTATGTATTTCTTTCAATCCAGTATTTATAATAAATGGTTAGTTTATAATTTATATCCATGACACATTGTAATTTTTTGGATTCTTTGAGCTATTCGATGTTTATTTTATTCAGAATATTGTAATATTTTCCAATAATACCAAAATATGAAAAATTTATTTCAGGGAAAGCATTAGTAAAGATCGAAAATTTAATTTTGTCACATTGTCTGCATTAGGAAATAGAAAAAAAATTAATTAAATGGGGCAGAATTTTGTATTTTAGGGGATGTCAAATGGAAATAAGAAAATTACTATCTTGAGTTTCCTACTCTTAGATATCATCAGAGAAGTTAAACTTTGATCGATTCTAGCTTGCTTAGCCAAGATATAATCAGTTCTTACAACTTTGGCACGATAACATCTCACATTTCTCTAATAGATTCAATACGCAATTTAACTTTACGCAGTGATTTCATAAAATTATTTTTTTTTTATCGAAAATGGAATTTCCATGTTGTTATATACATACTATATTTCAGTTATGTTTTTACTCCAACTTGACATTTTCAAGTCTTCTTTTCAAAATATAAGAGAAATTATTACTAATTATATATAAATATAATAGTATAGATTTTAATAATAATGAATAGGTTTTAAAAAAATAAAAATTTTTCAGGCGACTCTACCTCGGAAAATATAGCAGAGGGTGAAAAAAGATTAGGAGATCAAATTCGAACTATTTTGAAGCATTATCAGCAGGATGATCCAGTGGGACTTCCTGGCGCTCCGGTTCCTGATCCAATGCCAGTTCCCGATATGAAACATTCTTTTTCTATGTACACAATGACGTTTAAAGAAATGCAAGTCTACGGACTCTCTAAATTTCGAATTGAACGTATGACATCTGAATTGGCACTGATGCAGGTATATCAAAATGTAGATTTATTAATTACGTATATGTATATTTGTTGAATGTAAAATTTTGTATTATTTCAGTGGCATATTTTATTGATAAAAATGTACCATTTGAAATGCAAATGTAATATCTTTTCAACTTTTTATTTTTTGCAATATATGCGATCAAAGAAGGCAACCCCGTTGAGAAATCGTTTGAAAAGTAATTTTTTCCCACTGTCTCACTATATAAAAGAAAATAAAAGATGTACTCTTTTTCTCATTTTTCTCGTGCATTATAATTTGCATCTTAATTTTATAAAAAATATAATAAGCCTTTAGAAAGATGAAGAATTAAAGTTAAAGTTAAAGTTAAAGTTAAAGTTAAAAATATTTTAAAATGAAAAGAAATATACAGTATAAATATAAGTTATGAGTATTTATATTGAAAATCTATATTGTAGGTATCGGTAAGACTGAGAATTGAGGCTCTTGATATTCGAGGATGGTATACTTTGTCCACTTGGCTATCGAGATCAGCCGGAAATTTCACAGTCAAGTTGTCTGGAGTAACAGTTGAGGGCATTGCAAAACTGCAGGTTGGAACAGATGGAAAATTGCATGCACAGGATATCGATATGGATTTAACTTTCGATAATATAGATATGGATTTCAAAAATCTCGGATTTCTAGGATCCGTCTTTCAAGGGGTTATCAATTCAGTAGGAGCCTTCATTTTCGATAGTATCAAACCATTCATTCTCAAAGAGGTCAATACTAATGTCAGGTGAGTTGGCTATTTATTAAAAAAATTATTACTGGATAAAATAAATAATTAGGTCAATTTTTTTAACGCGTATTCTTCTGTAGACTTAATACTTCTCGACAATATACATATGCATGCGTAGTGGTGGTTATTGCCTGTCAGAATTTAAATCAATGCTCCCAGAATAAGGTTGTTACTTTCGCAATACGAGGTCGTTAAACTTTAAATTGCTTGAGGGCTAATCTCGCCGATGAAGAACAAAGCTTTCGCTCTCATAATAAACAAATTCTCCCAAATGACATTCTAAATAATACACTTGATATTACAGAAATATTATTTATTTAATATTAAAATAGTACTTTTTAAGAATTGGTATTAAAATGAAAAAATACTGACATGTACCATTTATTGATTTGTGGTCGAATTCACTTTTTAGAGGCGAAGTCAATGGCCAAATTTCACAGTTACCACAATATTTTCCAAATTCAATATCTCCTTTTGACATGGCAGTGGCTGAGGCTCGTAAGCAAGTTTCGGAAATGGGTTACGATCCATATCGGGTTAAAGATTACAGCCAAAGTGTAGGTATTTTTACAGTGACATCGTCGCACACATGGGTTACAGGATTGGCTAGTTTTTATCGCATGGGAAATATAACTCTCTCTATGGAAAATAGAACTGTGAGTATAGTGAAAAAATCTTCTACATCTTCTTCTCTTCTTATGTTTGTTTTAAAAATTTGTTTCTTCATTTCAACTTACTTTTTCATTACATTAAAAGAAAATTGAAAATTCAAATATATAATCAAGTATCAAACTACATATTCTGAAAGTTGTATATCGACTTTAGGTTTATGCAGTTTTGGATGTAGGCACTCAGGAAATCGAAGGAAGGACTCACTGGGATGTTAGCATGATTGGAGGCGTTTTATCTAGAGCAGGAACCGTATCCTTTACTGTCGATTACTTTAGAGTTCAAGTCAACCTCAGTCAACCTCTGGACACACGAAAACGTGCCACTTTAGAGGAACTGGATCTTGAACTGGGCAATATTCAAACTAGGATACATGGAGCTGGAACTTTAGACTATGTGATAGAAGCTGCAGTCAATATTCTGCCAAATCTCTTAAGGTGAAGCTCTCAATTTATTCAATTTCTTTTAATAGTTTTTTTTATTATAAGATTAATCATATAGTTATCAAAGTTTTATCTCCTCTAAAAATATTGGAAATTAAAACGCTATTTTACAGTTAATGTAATTTATTCAACTAGTTGGTAAAGAGAACTCTTGATTATAAGTACCTTTAATGATATTAATTTCAATCTGATGAATGAGAATTGAAGATCAAAGAAAGCTTTCTTTATTAAAGGTACCAAATAATGGATGCTATAGAAGGACCAATTAAGAGACGTATACAAGCAGAGTTAGATAAGGTTGATGTCGAGAAATTGATTCAAGAGAAAATCCCTGATATCGAGGAACAGGCAAGATTGCTTCAGGGCTTGCCACCTATTGAAGACGTTATTGATCAACTTACTGAAATCGAAAATCAAGAACCTTTCTCTGAAAGTGAGGAAGATCGAGGTCCTTCTTAAATTTTACAATTCCACTTTGATATTATTTATAAACATTGACAATTTATTCATTTATTCACATTTTCCTTTTCTTTTCACTACTGTACATTTTGTATGCTTCAAATTGGATTTGTATTTGTATCTCTTGGACTGTTGTCCGATTATTTTGCGTTAAATTAGGAAAATTAATTATTTTTTTGTCAAGAGTGTATATATTTATTTATAGTTACATTACATGAATAAAAATTAAAAGGTTAAAAGTACATTTAAACATATTGTAACACAATTGTTTACTTAATAAATTATATGTATAATAAATTTTAGCTATAAATGTTCTAAAAATATTTACCTAAGGTATAAATTCATTTATTAAGAACTCGCACTTTAATCAAGAGCTTCATCTTTTAAATCTTTATACATGAGGTCTAGAACGTTTTTCTTATCAGATTCACTAATAACTGAAAAATTATCATTTTATAATTTTCTATATATGTACAGCAAGTAATAGAAATTTTCTGCATAAATAATTAAAAAAGTCAATGATTACTTACTGCAAAAAGGTGTGGTTACAGAAGTAAGGCTAAACAATGTCCCTCTTTGCGAATAATTCTCTGAATTAATCCCCATTTCCGAGCAATTATCAGCATTGCAAGTTTCGTTAATTATTTTAAGCGCATTTCTGAAACTTAAATCCCAATGATGACTCCAAAATGTGCAATTATTCTTGACTGACGAAATTATTGAGTCGGTAAAGTAAGAATGAGATCTTCCATGACTGCAAATCGCTTCATTAATTACTGAGGAAAATTGAATTTTCTAAATTAAATGTCATTTTGTTATTTAAAAAATTTTTTTAAAAAATAATTTCTACCTGACTGGGGAAGTGGAAC
>JUFY01022158.1:0-55726 GCA_001855655.1 Leptopilina clavipes
TAGTAATAATAATAATAATAATAATATTAATAATAATTATAATAATAATAAAAATAGTAATAATAATGATGATAATAATAAGTCCAAATAATTGAATAATTATTTAAAAATTAAACTTTTGTCTTTTGCAGAAAGAGCAGCAAAATGCGGAATATGGCCCCCCACCTGCTTCAGTACCGGTTGATAGTTACGGACCACCTAGCAGTGGTCCTTACTAGACTTAGATTAGATAATGAGGTACCATCTAAGAGAAAATAAATTGTACTGATAAGGTACTTTATTCAGTATAAGAAACCAAAATATTTTTTTTTTTTAAGATAAATCAAAACCCATTTTTTATTTTTCTAATCGATAATTTAATTAATAATAATGTAATTTCGTTAATTCTTTGTTCAGAATTTCTTCTATTCAAGAAAGGACACGTGCACATTTTGGCCCAGACTGAAGTGCTCGAAATTATAATACGTGAGACTAAAAACTGTAAATAAATTAGTTATTATAATTATGAGGGAATAATTGTGTGTTATTATCATCACATAAAGAAAAGTTACATATGTCCATTTGTGTCATTGGATGATTTATTTTTTTTTAATTTAATTGTACAACCGATCTTCATTTATTATATTATTGTGCTTTATTCGCAAAGTTAATTTTTCTATCTGTATACTAAAGAAAACATGTACGTAGGACTTTAATAAAATATTTTTTTTTATTTTTCTATACAGCCGCTTAGTTTTAGAATATTATATACATTTTATACCTTTTTATTTAATAAAAACGGAATAATGCAAATTAACGTTCTATTTTTATAAACAATCATAATAATTATTACTTAATATTCGAGACTAAACTCAAAAATATGTTTCTTTCTTCATTTTTTTTCTGTATGTAAAATAAAGTCAATTTAAATTAAAGAATTAAAAGTAATTAACTAATTGATCAAATGTTTCTCAAATGAAACAAATTTTTATCAATTGGCAAAAACTGCAAACGAAAAAGTTTTTTTTTTCCTGATGTAATAATTGAAATATTTTCCCAGAAGTTTTTTTTTTAAATAAAATAAATCCTTTGAGTATTTTTTTTTAAATGTGACTTAATAAATAAATACATTTCAAATTAATTCAAATAACAAATAAACTTTATTATATAATGAAAATTAATAATAGAGACAGATCCGTGGTATTATGAAAAATGTCAAACGTACATTTTTTTACAATAAAAAAACTTATCAATGAATAAAAACCCTTTCTAAATCGATTTTTTTTATTAAAATACACTTCTTTTTATATTATATATAAAGCGGAAGTACTTTACGTTGAAATGAAATGGGATTATTATACACTATTAGTACTTCAATAAAAAAATTAGCCAAGTGCAAGATACAAAAATTAACCAAAAGTTTTAATATTTAACTTCTTAAGACTAAAATAAAACAAAAAAATTAATTTTATTCTTTATTATTCTTCAGTTTCTTAAAGTAAAATAAAATAAACCTATTTACCCTTGTTATTCTTAATTATTATAATAATTCTTGAAAATTATTCTCGCCATAAAAAAAATTCTTTAGGTGACTTTATTCAGTTAAAAAAAATTATTCAATGTATTTACTAAAACAAAATGCTTTGAATTTATTATTTAAAAAATTTGTGCTAGATCTAAATTTACTGATCAATTCATTTTGATAAAAATAAAAAATAATTTAAGTATATTAACAATTACTATTTGAAAAAACCATTTAAATTGACCTCATAAAGAATTCGGTTATTTTGTATCTGACACTTTATCTAATAATAATAATAAATCTACAACTTTTGTTATATTATTAGATAAATGTTGACTTTATTTTCTCAAAGAATCTGCGACTTTGAGGCACACATTCTCATCCCTACACACACGCTTTTGGGCTCGCTATTCGTTAGACTACAAAAGAAAAATTAAATTTCTTTTTTACTAAATATTCGTGTTTTGAATCAGTGCTCTAATTATTTTGCACCTGAAACAACTTCTTTTTTTTCAAAGTTCAACAAACAAATAAAAAATTCAAAATAAAATAATACTTCAACATTTAAAGAATTAGATGCTACAACAATTGCAAATTGAGCGAAATGAAACCAATTGAAACAAATTTGAAACGAACGAAATTAAATAGTCATTAATTTTTTTAATAAAATAATAAAAAAAAATTTTTATCATCTATGTAAACTAATTTATCTGCGAGCAATTATTATCGTAGATTTAATTAGTTAATTACAATATTCTAATGGTATGAAATTTGATCTCTCTTTTTCTTTGTCTTTTTCACAACCTTATGTACATTTTCTTTTAAATATAACTCTCCTGCGTTAATATCGCCCAGAATGCGGCAGTTGTTAAAGCTAATTTTCTTACTCAAAAAGATTGGCTTTTATTAATATTTTACAAAGTTTTCAGCCAAACAACTAGTTTAAAAAAGTTGTACAGTCATAATTTATTAATACAGTCGTCACTGTCTTAATAAGATAATTACAATTTTCTATAGTTTAATACAGTTTTCATTGTATTAATTTTATTCTTATCGAGAAATATTTTCATTTTCCCTGCATTTTATGTATTTACTTTTTTTCAATTTTTGAAATTTCAAAAATATCTTGGAGAAAATCATAAAATGTTTTTTATATTTTTATAATTAAATTTTTTTTTCAATTTTGTAATCTTGAAGTTCTTAAAACTTAAAAAATTGCTCTAATTTCTCATAAAATTTTCCATTTTCTGTACACTTTTGTTATTGTATCAATTTTTTAATTTACAAATTTTCCATTTCGTAAATTTCTCTTATTTTAAATTTAACAATATTGTAAAATTACACAAATACTGAAGAATTAAAAAAAACGGATTAACATTGTAATGGAAGAATCAACAAACAAACAATAAAATGGTAAAAGTTTCAAGATTTTAAATCCAAACTTTTTTTTTCTCATTCTTATTATGCTTTAATTGAAATCGTTTATTATTAATTATTTGTCAATAATTACGTCTCATTTAGATCCGAAAACATTTATATAACTCTGTAATAATTGGACTGCACGAAGACGAAAAAGTATAATATGTTTAAAAATTAAGAAGAAAAAACAAGTATCAGTCTTCGATATCACGGAACTACCTTTCATCTAAAATGTATCTTTTGCAAGATACATTAAAATTGATGAGGACGAAAAGACATTATTTAGTGCATATTTTCATCTACTGTACGCTAAGTAATAAAAATCGAATAAAATCAATCTTCATCCGATTATTTTGTGGAAGAATATTCCAAAAATTTAACTGTGCATCATTTTTATCGTCTCAAATTTGTGTATTCTGCATTTTTTCTAAAAACATTTTTATTCTTGGTGCGATCTGGGACGACTTTGACGAATGGCTTTCTTAATAAAAGGCGCTAGTAAAGGATAGCTAAAGAATAACACATGACCGCAATAATATATGCTACGATAAACCTGCATATATTTTGGATACGAAAGGTAGACAAAGGGTACGATTGCATAGCCCATAAAAATCAAGGTATAAACTTTCAAAAGAATCCAGAAAGCAAACCTCGCGACAAAATTTTCTTTAACCAGTAGTTGAAGTTGTTCGTGCTTTTTCAAAATTGGTACCATCTGGAAAAATTGGAATATATTAATTTCTCCCTAATTTCCTTTTCTTTACTTTTATTTCAATTTTTTCGATTCTTTAGATAAAATAATATTATAAAATTTAAATTTAAAAAAACTCACTCTCCTAATCACGATTACTTAATTTATAAATTAATATTGTAATTTTTTTTTCTCTTGAAAATTTAATGAGATGAGTAAAAAAAAGGGTACTTACATCTTTTTCAAAGTACATGATAATAAACTCCATGATAAAGCACATATAATAACCAGAATGAAAACCGTGCCATACGGCAAGGAAGGCAAGAGTTCCTACTTGACTATAAAGCTTCGATCCAAGGAACCTGAGTCTCTTGTAAATATATTCCGCGCTCCAATGATTTGTGTTAATATTAAACGATTGAATATAATGATCGTATTGAGTGGCATTCTCAAATGTCAGTAATTCCACATTTGCACAACCATCCCATTTTAAATGACCTGAAGAATCTTTTCCATTGTATGTTAATCCAAACGCTGTACATACCTAAGGACAAAAATTAATTATTACTGCAATTTTATTAAAATTTTTAATGATTTAATTTCACGTAATTACAGACCATATAACACACATACATTTTATTTATTTTTATACTAACCCAAACTCAACCCAAAATAGTTTTCTTAAATGTTTTTTTTGTAAATAATATTTATGTTGTTTCTATGGTAAAAAAAACCGAATACGAATTATTTTTTTGTGCATAATAATAAAAAAACGTATGTACCTTGAAAAAAATGAAAAGAAATTTTTCTTTTTAATAAATAATAAAATTAAAACCTTCTTACATACCTTGATTAAAGTCATGCAATTTTAAAAGCAATAAAAAACATTTTTGCGGATGCATTCTTTTTTTTCCAATATATCTCTCAGTATTTTTCTTCTTTTACGTCCATTCACGACTTAAATCACAATTCATCAGCAAACAAACAAATGCAAACAAACCACATTTGCTCAAATCAAATATTCACACTCATTAAGAGATTAAGAAACAAACAGTCAGTCGTTCGACAAACAAAGTGTTGGAAATATTTTTAAGATTGCAAAAAAAAGTCGAATAAAATATTAACGCGAAAAGCGAACATATTCACATACAACATTGCTCAATTTCCACAGACACTAAATTCAACCGCATTGCAAATTTTTTCACAAAATTTAAAAGCATGTTTAGTTTGAACAAACAAAAATAAATATTATTATCATTATTACTATTATTGTTATTACTAATTATTACGCAATAAAGTAAAGTATTTTTATATTATTCTTCTTCTATTAATGAACTCAATTGAATAAATTAATATTGTAAAATATTGTACTCACTCCTTCTGTCATAAGCCAGCAACTAATGTATTTATATAAATTAATACGTCCCCAAATTCCAACACTGAAACACCGTTGAATGAAATTCAACTTTTCGAAGTCTGAACTCAGCAAATATTTCTCAGGGAAGAATTGATTTCCAATTTGATATAACGCCAGGTAAACAAAACCAAGGGTCGAACGCTGAATACCCGGAATTATGCAATCTGGCAATTGTTGATTATTTCCATCCTGAAAATAATTTTAATTTTAAGAGGAAATTTTGTAAGATTTTATAAAATCAAGAAGTTTATAGTTTCTAATTCTTTAATATTTCTTCACTCACCTTATCGATTAGACGATTATTGACGTAATCTTGATACCTCTTCATACTAAATTGAGGACCAACTAAAAATGAGCCCGGAAAGAAGGAAAATGCCGCAATTTCCAAAAAAGAGGGATGTTCTTTGAGGGCCGTTTGCTTTTGAAATGCAGACAATTCACTCTGAAATATATCGAGAAAAAAAATTATGAAAACCAAATGATAAAGTTTCATTATTTCAATATGAAATATTTAAAAAAAAATTATTTTTAGTTTCTATTTCAGTACTCACATCAGGTTTTGAACCATCCCATACATTGAATGAAAGGCCAATTAATCTAAGAGCGAGTACACACTGGGGCATGGTCCATTTAATGTCGTAATCTTCTGTGCTTGTAGTTAAATAACCTGTAAAAAAAATAACAAATTTAAAATACAATTTACACAGACAAAAAAAATTTAATGCAGAAAAGAAAGAGAAAAGAGAAGAAAAATATATTATAAAAGAAGAAAAAAAAGATAATTTACAACACAATCAGATCGGAAACATTCAGAAATTTATTAAGGAGATTTTTTCCTATTTTTGCAATTTATGAATTCTCAATTAAACGTACCGTAAAATAAATAAGCCATGTTGAATAAAAAAGATGCTTGAAGGCATTGTTTTGTACTACCAAGTCTTTTGATGATTGCGTAAGTTACGCAGACTGTAATTATCGGATGAAGTATACTCCAACCTGGAAATTAAATATTCTTAAAATACAAATTCAAAAGATGACAAAATATTAAATCTAAATCACTTTTCTTTTTATTACCGTAGTTCCAAAAACCCAGCAATACTCCGCAGATGAGGAAATATAAATGTTGATTATCTGGATCTTGACCGTAAAGTGTATACCTGTGTATTAAAGCTAATGGAAAACCTGCAAGAAAAAAGAATAATTAATAATTAACGAAATGAGAAATTATAACTGTAAAATAAATTAAGGTAAAAAAGAAAAATTTGATTTTATACACAATCTTAAATTGAATTATGTACTCAAATAGATAACTAAATTTAACTAATTACTATGTAGTACATAATGTCATATCATCCTGAAATTGTTTTATAATTTGAAACGATTGGAAAAAAATAAAGAGAAATCAAATGATAATGACGATTGTAATATTATTACAATGTTCAAAATAGGGTTCAATGAACTTTTTCTCGTTAATTTTGTGGGGAATGTAAAAAAAAAATACATGAATCACTACTACTGTTCTTTAACATATTATGGCTTCTTCTTTTCTGTTCTACATATTCATTTTAATGAAATTTATACAGTTTACTGTCAATATAATCCCACAAATAAAAGCTATAATAAAGAGGAAACAAAAAGGGAGTGAAAATTCAATATCGTTCGATAAGTACAGCATGTAAAAATAGACATAATATCACCTTATTTCAACGAAAACTTGTATTATTTTTATATGTGTAATGTTCTTCTAGAATTTAAAAAAAATATATATCTTCCCTATGTAAAATAAAATAGACTATAAGTTCAGCATATACAATTTGGTAAAGTCCCATTGAATTTACATATCAACTTTCTACTTTCTTTAATACTACAATTTTAATCGTTCAATAACTTTCGAGAATTTGGTAAAGGAAAATATCAAAAATTATATTCGGCAAGAATTTGTTATTTCTTGTAAAAATATATATTATGCGTAACGAAAAATAATTTGTTAAAAAATATGGACAAGATAATTTTACATTGATATTAGAATTAAACGTACTATTATCACTACACTACACTGGTAGAAATAATTATATGAATCATTATTATTCATTTGCTACCATAAAAGATAATAAAAAAAAAACAACTGGTTTCTATCAGGGGACAAACTCCATTAGTTATGCGCTATATATACATATATATGTATATAAAGGAAGGTTATGAACATTACCGAACTGTACCCTATTAAATTATTTGATTTACAATTATAATAACGTTATTTTATATTGTAAATCGAATAACTAAAGAAATAATACACGGAAGCTACATTTTATTTCTCCTGATCTTACCTAATGAATTCTAAGTGAAAGCAATGAATTATCAATGAAAAATTGGAGAATGACAGACAGAAAGTATTGATAATGTGTTTTACCTAAGAGAATAGAGATGAGAAGACAAAGGGCATCTTCGGGAGCACCAACTAATGCCGATAATTTAGCAAGAAAACCACTTGAATTTTGTGTTAAGCTGGCCATTTTCGTTGCAGGTGTTCTGGCCGCCACAATGAAATAACGAGTCCTACTGACATCTAGGTCTAAGGCGTACTAAAATTAAATCTCCCTGATCTCAATAGGTGGAGTAGTTCTGTGACGTCAGTTCGCGTCGGTAAAAAGAATATCTACACTCAGTTACCACTTGGGTCACTTGGTTTGTTTGTTTACTGTTTGTTTACTGTTTGTCATCTGTTTGTTTACATCGTTTAACGGTTATAGCATTCAAAAAAGTGGATAAAAATTAATTCCAACAAAAAGAAAATGTTTACTGCATACCTGTTTTCATACCATTCAAGAAGATGTGAAGCGTCGTTAATTCGCAAAAATTTCAAATGTAACTGCCACCGGCTACATATACTTTGGGTTTGTGATTTAATAGACAGTTTTTGATTAATTAAATTTGAAATTCTCCATAATTAAAAACTACTGATTGGAATTAACAAAGCGAATCGCGCAATAAGTAATATAACAATGAGTGCCATGTAAGTAAATCCATATCCTTAATTCAGTCGTACGACATAACCTCAAAATATTTAGGAGCAACAGGTATAATTTAAATTATTGTTTTTGGAACAGTAGCACAACAAAAGTTTGCACCTGGTACAAAAGAATTTTAGGAATAATTTACAAAATCAAATTTTTTTGTATGTTGCAAAAATACGCTATACTTATTTTAAAGTATTGCTTAAAGCATACCTTTTCATTTTTTTTTTTTCGTGATTTTGCATATGTAAACCCACAGGTAGTCTCTTCCATTATATTTAATTATTTCCCTGCAAAATATATCATCTTCAAAGAAAATTGATAGATAAAAAAACATACAATGTTATGATGGATTTAAATTACCTATAATGACAGGTGCTGCACATTATTATGGCACTCTAAGAAAAATAGTTTTCGTTATTGAACGAAAGAAAAAAAAATTTGACAGACCATTTGCTCAAAATTTTTTATTCGATTGAATTGAGTTTAACAATTATTATTAAGTAGAGTGCCGCACAAGAGTTTTCCTCAAGACCCATTAAATTTTCTAGAATTTTTTTTTCTTAAGTGAATGAATGATCATGTGGTCTACTTCTGACAAAAAGGCCGACTTGACCTGCCTTGATCAAAACACTTTTCATTCTATATAGCTGTTGTTTTTTTTTCTTCTTCTTCTTTCGCTTAATGGAGTTAATTTGATTCCAATTTAAGGGATGCCCGAGACCTTTTTTCAAATTTTAAAATTAAGGACTTTCTAAAGAAATTCATTTTCTTTCAAATTTTCAGAAACTTTTCCTTCATTACTAAATTTAAATGTTTTTTATTCTGCAATTTTTACCATACCGTTTTTTTTTCAAGAATAATAATTTATTATCAAAAAATATTGTAATATATTTTATATTTTCTAAAGTAGGCTTATAAAGACATAATATATCAAGGAAATAATGTCATAATTACATTCTCATTTTTTGATGATTTTATATAATATATATGAATTTTTAAATACCCACAGAAATTTAAATTGCAAATGGAAATTTTTAATGTTGAAAGTATAGTATAAAAATAGATAAAAGTATACATTTGTCATGTGTGTTCTGGTTAGTTTTGAGTCTCTCCCTCTTACGCTTATAGGAAAGGTAGACTGCCTTTCCCATAGGACAGGCAAAGGATAGTGGGAGAATCAGTGAATCCGTGAATGATCCTTTTCTTGGTCAGTAACGAACGAACGACCGGGAAGTGAACTTAGTGATTGTGACAGTGATTCGTAGTTTCTTTAGAAATTGTTTTATTTTCAACCCCTGGTATTTTATTAATGAAAAAGTGTGACCCCTATGGTATGAATTTTTTTCAGTTTTTGAGAACAATTTATTATATTTATAATTAAAATAAATAATAATAATAATAATATAATTAATAATAATTAATCATTAATAATAATAATAATAATAATAATTATTATTATTATTATTATTAATTATATTATTATTATTTTTTTTTTTATTATTATTATTATTATCATTATTATTATTATAGTAATAATAATTGCAAAATTAATGATTACAATTATTATTAATAATTAGTTAATAATAAATAATTATTGGATTTATTTTTCTGGACTTTTTAATACTTTTTGTTTATTCCATCTATAAAAGGAAAAACTTTTTATTTATTGTAATAAAATGATAGATAATACAGAATAATAAAAAGTAGAACATTTTATAACTACATAATGACATAAATATCATATATATGATGCAATATAAATAAATAATATAATTTATTCAAAATGAAAGAAAAATATAATAAACAGTATAACTGTAAAGAAATATATACATATTAGTTTCCCATTAAAATACGTGTGTGTTTTTTTTAGAAGACCCTACCAAAATAACATTGGTGACTTGAACGGTTCCGCATAAGTGGGTCAGAGAGAAGAGCCGGTCAGAGAGAAAGAGGAAACCGGAAGAAAAAGGAAAGAGAAGAGAAAAACCAGGTGAAGAAGTTAAGAAATAAAGCAACATACGCAATTATAAAGCCAGCAAAAGAAAAAAAGTGGGAGAGGAAAATTTTGTTTTTTTACGAAGAAAAAAAAAAGAAGAAGAAACTGAAGAAATGATTGAAGAAAGTGAAGGAGTTTATCAGTTTTTTTATAACAATGGTTTACATTGGTGCTACGATTGACGCAGTGATTTGATTTTCGCAAAATGGCCGCGGTCGGTTGACCCGCGAAATTTTGCCGGTACATTATTTGTATTTTGAAATTCCATCCAAATGGCAGTACTAAAAGTGATACCATTCTTTCTAACACTGTCGATCTTCAAAATCGTTGGTGAGTCAATTTTATCATTCAATATTGATCAATTTTTAATTTCTTTTAATATTTGCAATTCTTTTTAGAAAATACTCGAAAATTTTTATATGTAGATATTTCGGTTTTTCTCAATCGGCGCCACTAAGCTAATCAACATTAAGGAGTGTGAAAATTCACTCCAGTGGCGAATGCGAAGACTTCATTATATGCAAATTTACGGAATTAACTTTTAATGTTCGGGAAATATTACTTATTGTTTCTTTTGACCGAACCATTAGTGTCCGGCTAAATCTCAGTTCGTAAATTATATCCAAACACTTGAAGTAAATTACTGTGTACTAAATACTGACCAGTTGACTGAGACACGTGCCTAAATTTTACACCTCCAAAAATCACAATATGTAGGTATTTATTTAACATCCTTTGAAGAGAAATTTCGTATACCCGAATACAGGTATGTGTCGTGTAGACACTGCTTTTAATTTTTATACCCCAGACAATGGTTCAACGTAAAAAGGAAAAAAAAAATAGGCGTCGAAGATTGAAGCCAGACAGGATTTCCAAATAATCCTTTCTGGTCCTTGACAATCCGCAAAATAGAATGTTCGCATGTAGAACACGGAAAGAAAATAAATACAGCCCTCGGATATTATGATTTTTAATCGACTAAAGCAATTTAGTGACAAATTTTGATATCAAAAATACTCAAAAATAGAAAAACTTGTATGAAATTTATTATAAAAAATATCAAATACTGTAATTAATTTTTAATATACTTTTCATTAGTTTTTACAAAAGTTTATAGTATTTCTGATATTAAAATTACCCTTTGTCGCTAAATTGAAAATTATTATGAAGTGGAAGCTCGAAAAAAAAAATAATAACATTGATGGAAAAATTCTAATTCTAATTTTTTGATAGATTATCCATGATTAGAGGCAATCGAGATATATAGGTCAAACACCTGTAGAATAATAACTAGATTGTGTGGTAAGAAAATACAAATGAAAAATTTATGATCTAAATCTTCCAAAGAGGTGTTTGATTAAGAGTTCATAGATTCGGAATTAAATTTTTGTACCTTTTTTACATTTTATTGTAATAGAGAATTTCGTGTGTTTCATTAAAATTACAAACAGGTATGCAGAATGATGCTATAGTCAGATACAGAATATAGCTGTACATTAACTCAGGTATATACTAGGTATTTCAGTGATCATAGTAGTAGGTTTGCATTCTTAACCTCGTATGTGAAACCGGAATCATGACCTCTCCTTTGAAATTCAAGCTTTTAACAAATAAGAAATAACGCAATATTGCGGGATATGCTTTACATTTTTCAAACACTAAATTATAATTAGATTCACCGGCAATGGACAATTTTTCTAACAATGGGGAATATTTCAACATTTTATTATGTTTCTAAAAAAAAATTTTCATTTTTATTTTCTATCTTTTACTATTTATTATTTATTCTTCTGTTTTTCCATTAAACGATTATGATATTGAAGTTTACAACGTTTATGATCAACGATTTAAAAGAAACAAATTTTTCAATTATAATTTTTTTTTAATTTTTATCTAAAAATCATTTTTGCCTTTTTTTAAATCAAGAACTGTAAAATGAAAAATTTATAGACAATAAATATTATTTTTCGCTTGAAAAAATATTTTGTTTTGAATCGTTGATGATAAACGTTGTGGACTTCAAATTGGTAAACGATTGATCAAAATTAGTAAAAAAGACAAAAGAAAAAACAATTTCTAAAAATCGTTTTGTAAAGAAAAAGTTTATTTTTAATTAACTGAATTTTACTTTTCTTAAAAATCTCCAAGTGTGTATAGTTAGGGGAATAAAAAAAAGTTGTAAAAGGAAAGAAAGAAAGAAAGTTATGACGACGGGTAAAATTTGAAAAACTGTAAAACTTTTCCTGATGCTAAGAATGAAATTTAGAAATAACACGTTTTATATACGCGCATATATACTAAGGAGAACAATTATATTTTCTTCTAATTTAGTCACACAACTTGGAAAACAATAAAAAAAAAATAAGGATGAATTATATACAGAAACACAAAGAGTTGAAACTTTTACTTTCTAAAATATTAATCATTGCCAAAGTATTAGTTCAGAATGTATATCTGTATATATATGTCAATGGAGGAAATTACGTGTCGTTGTAACTTTTACGCACGCATTTGGAATGAACAGTCATCGAGGAGCTTCTTAAAAAACACTTTCTATCCGGGTATAGAACGACTAAATAAGTTCTGGTAGCGCTTTCAAAAGTCACTGTGCGTCCACTCTTAACAAAAGATAAAATCTTTAAATCTTTCTGACATCCTTCTTTTTTCAATGTAATTTCATAATAATACTCCCAATTCTTTTTTTTATGTGTTTCTTTTTCTAAAAACCAGATTATTTTCTAATCGTAAAAAACTATATTGTATTTATTCAAAGAATTTGTTCTAAAAAAAAATTCGTTTTGCAAAAAAAAAAAAAAATGGGGGAAAAGAAAAATTTTGCCCTGTAAATTTTTCCATCATGTGTAAACATTTTTTATTCAATATGGAAAAAAATGTAATATTCTGAAGGTGAAGATTTTTTTTTCTTTTTAGAAATTGTTTGAGGAACTTGAAAAAAAGAATTTCAAATGAATAGTTTTTGTATTATCGCATGAACTACAAAAGAAACGTTTCTAAAGAGCGAACAACATAAGAGTACATATATGCATAAAAGAGCAATAACCCTGTCAAAACGAATGACAGAGGAGAAAGCTAACAACGTTGCATGACCTGCACGCAAATAAAAATACGCTCATCCGTACCTTACGGGCACATTATGGGCTTTCTTGCAGAAAAGTGTATCTAATATTATAAAATTTTATACACACTTTCCATTTCGAGAAAATTGAAGATTCTTGAGGAGAAATAAGACATTGTTGTGGGGCACTAATAGCAAAGAAATCTTGTTTCAAAAGTGAAAAATGAGTCTTATTTCAAGTTGATACACTGAAAAACATTTCATTTTATTAAAATCATTCAATATTATATCAATTTTCTATTATATCAAAAAAAATATATATATTCACTTGAAACAAATAATTTTTATTTAAATCAAATAAACTGTAATTGAATCAACAATTTTTGTATTTGAATCAAATAGTATTTAATTGATTCAAAAAAAATTTTAATGATTAGAAAATTTAAAATTCAAAAAAATGAAATTTGATACAAATAAAATTTATTTGTACCAATTGATTTTTTAAGATGAGTCTTATTTCAAGTTGATACACTGAAAAAAAATTCATTTGATTCAAATAATTCAAAAATTATATTAATTGTCTATTCTATAAAAAGAATTTAATTGAAGCAAATAATTTTTATTTAAATCAAATAAACTGTAATTGAATCAACAATTTTTTTATATTTGAATCAAATAGTGTTTGATTGATTCAAAAAAATTTAATTGTTAAAAAAAATTAATTTATGGAATTAATTAACAATTTCTAAAAAGAAAAAAAAATATTCACCTTCAGAATATTACATTTTTTTCCATATTAATTTTACAAATAAAATTTATTTATATCACAATAATTTTTTTTGTTGATAATATTCAAGTAATTAATTAATTAAATCAAATTAATTTTTTTAGTGTACATTTTAGAAAGACATTTATCGATTTTTTACGAGAGCAGATTTTTTTTACAGTTAATACATTTAATGTACCTGAATTTAAATTTATTTTGAAAATTTTTAATCTTTTAAATCTTTTTAAATCTATTCAAGGATAAATAAAATTCAGATACATTTATGTCTTAATAAACGCAATTTCAATCAGCACAATTGTTTTTAGTATAGAATTGCCTTAAAATTCAGAACAAAAATCGGGATTAAAAAGCTATTCAGAAAAATAATAAAGATCGTCTCAAAAAATGTTGAAAACTTAAAATAAGACTTTTTATTTTCTTATAACAAGATTTCCTTTTTGGAAAAAAAATTGTCCCTTAAGTTCCAAACATCAAAATGAACGAGAAATTTAAATTTGATTATAATGAACTGAAAAAGAAATTTTATTTGATTCAAATAATGAATTATAACAAGAATTATAACAAGAAATAATGAATTATAACAAGATTTCCTTTTTGGAAAAAAAATTGTCCCTTAAGTTCCAAACATTAAAATGAACGAGAAATTTAAATTTGATTATAATGAACTGAAAAAGAAATTTTATTTGATTCAAATAATGAATTACTTGACTATTATCAAATAGATATTTATTTGTAATCAAATAAATTTTATTTGTATCAAATAAATTTTATTTGATTCAATTAAATGGTATTTGATTCAAATACAGAAATTATTGATTCAATTACAGTTTCTTTGATTTAAATTTTAAATAAAAATTATTTGGT
This sequence comes from Leptopilina clavipes, assembly GCA_001855655.1. Lineage (NCBI taxonomy): Eukaryota > Metazoa > Arthropoda > Insecta > Hymenoptera > Figitidae > Leptopilina > Leptopilina clavipes. The sequence goes on from JUFY01022158.1 coordinate 14,769, forward strand.
TCAAGTAAATATTTATTTGAGAATAGACAAGTAATCGGTAATATTTATTATAATACTTATAATATTTATAATATTTATAATATTTATAATATTTATTTGAATCAAATAAATTTTTTTCAGTGTGATATTGCTTTTTGTCAATCAAAAAATATATTTATAGTTTCAAAATGTTTTATTTGCATTTTTACTTATTAACAGTCAGTAATTTTTGGAAACAATTTTGTTCATTTGAACGTTCTGTTCAGAAAAAGATGAAAATTTTTTCCTTTCTTATATACACTTCTCTATTATTGTATATTATATCGAAAGAAACGTCAATGGTATCGCCGTTATTTCGTCATTAGACTTTCGCCCAGCCGAGTTAACCGTGAAAGTGTCACGAAATAAGAAATGAAAATAATTCATTAAGAATCATCTTTATGACGTCTAAATTCAGTTTGCGTGATACTTTATATATACACTGCAATTCTATGTGTAGTTAAAATCCCATTAAAATTGTAGTTTCGCGCGGCGGCAAAATAGAAAACAAAAAAAAAAAAACATTTCTGCCACCAATTATAAATAAAATATAGAAATTTCTTTAAAAATACGGTGAAAATAAAATGCCGTAAATTATCCACGCCTTTATTCGATAAATTTAACCGAATCTTTTTTTTTCGCATGTCTACTTTCTTCAGATTTCTTTGGTTCTTTTTAATTAATTTTTATTTTGAATAACTATAAACAGTGGAAATTTGTTGAAAATAAATATTATTTTTCGCATTGAAAAATGTTAATTTTTATTTGAATCGTTGATGATTAAAAAAAACATTGTGAATAACTTTTACTTGGTACACCCAAAAAAAAGATATATTTGACTCAGAGCTTACTAAAATATTTATTTGTTCCAAATAAATTTTATTTGGGTCAAATAAAAATTTATTTGGTTCAAATAAAATTTTTATTTCTGTAAAATAAAATTTTCTATATAAAACAAATAAATAATTTAGTAGGCTCTGAGACAAATGTACTTTTATTTAACTCAAATAAAACATTTCTCTGGGTGTATAATAGAAAACAAATTGCCTTCATACGGAAGTTTTTCTTGTTTTTAATATTTCTTGCTAAAAACAAAAAAAAAATTTTTTTCTTTTTTTTGGCGCAAAATGCAATATATGTATTTTTGATTGGATAATCGGTAAAAGTATAAAGTTGATCGTACCTTTCAATGACGTGAATTCCAGTGAAAAGAATAAATATTGGGCTGGAATGGGGTCCCGTTAAGTCTGCCGTTACCGCCTCAAGAGACGGAACATATACATTCACACACTTCGCTTTAGATACAGGTGAAATACCTTATACCTCGTTTCTTTCACGATAATATTAAGGACAGTGGGATGGTTTTGAACCTGAATAAGTCATGTTAAAAGTCTTGACTTTGCTCTAAAGTCAAGATCACAGAGTTAATATTAACTTTATAATAGGTATTCAGAGCAAAATGCAAAAGTTCAAAAAGAAAATAATAATAAACATAAATAAAATTATTTTTATTCCTGTTATTTGTTATTTAATTATGACCGATTTTACCAACATGATTATGATAAAATATATATATACTTTTATGATAACACTGCGATGTTATAATCTACTCTACATTTTTATTGCCATCACCGCCAAAGATTAACGATTTTTTTTAGTTTAATTAATATTATAGAATTATAATAATCAATTTGTATTATTAGCATCTCGGTATTTCGTAAAATAACGTTTATTATTTATAATTACACAGGAAGTGTAAAGGTATACTCAACTACCCATAACAAAGCATTTTCCTTGTATAATTGAATCTTGAATCTTTATTATAGTTTTGTGTTGCAGTTTAATTAATTTTTCGACAATGTTTTCTTATCTCTTTTTAACAATTCTTTCCCGTTTTGTCGAATTACATGATGATGAATCAATTTTCTTTCTTCAATTTCTGTCTGCGAGAAAGCAATAAAGTGCATTTTCATCCTATATATGAAATATGATAACTTAGTCATATTTGGATCGAAAGGCAAATTAATTACTCTTTAATTCTGTATAAAATTGAGAAAAAATTATAAAATAACTTTTATTATTTACAAAGTAAAATTTGGAATTTCTGCAATTTTTGCCATTTCTGTCAATTTTTACAATTTCCGAAGAAAATTTTACTAATTTTTCTAAAATTTACTTTAATAATTTTTAAATTATTTATATAAATTTATTTATTAATTTACCCAAAAAGTAAATTTTAGTAAAAATTAGTCAAATTTACTCTGGAAATAGTAAAAATTGCCGCAGAAATCACAGTCAAATTTTTATTCAATTCCAAAGTAAATTTTACTAATTTTACGAAAAATTACTTTCTAAATAGTAAAAATTGCCGTGGAAATTAGTCAATTTTTAATTCAATTTCGGAGTAAATTTTACTAATTTTACTAAAATTTACATTTTTAGAATAGTAAAAATTGTCGCAAAAATTCCAGTGAATTTTTAATTTAATTCCGGAGTAAATTTTACTAATTTTACTAAAATTTACTTTTTCGAAATAGTAAAAATTGCCGCAGAAAATAGTCAATTTTTAATTTAATTCCGGAGTAAATTTTACAGAAAGTTTAGTCAATTTTCACTTACTTATTTTTTTTACTCCACAGTAAATTTTAGTAAAATTTTAAAATTAGTAAAATTTACTCCGGAAATAGTATAAAAATTGCCACTGAAATTCCAGGCAGTTTGAGTTTTACATTTTACTTGCGGTAAATAGTAAAAGTTACTTTATATATTTTTTTACCATGAGTACAATGACTTTTTGTTAACTATAAATTTAATTTTAATATTAATTGCGCTCAGTTTTATCGGTATAGTTATCAATAGCTGCGCGGATTAAATTGGTTGTTAGTTCCAAATGATGGAGGCTAGGTATTTTCCATTAATATTAATGGGCTTATTTAGTAGTACTTGTACTGAATATTTCACTACGGCGAAAATTTAATTTCAACAAAAGAGATAAATATTTCTTCTGGAGTTATTTAATGCATCAACTTCTGTTTGCTCTCAAGTATATCAATATTGATTCATCATCTGCGGAATAACTGTTACTTCATCAATGGATGAACACTGTCTTATACACCACACAACAGGTTTCAAAAACGAATGACTAAATTCAGTTAGTATTGATGATATTCTTTCCCATTGGAAATTTATTTTGAACTTGAATCCCAATTCTTATGCGATAAATAATAAACTAACGATAGTCATTATTAATTATGAATAATAATAATAATTTTATTTTTGATTTTAGTTTCAATTTTATTTTTGGTTTTGATTTTATTTTTGGTTTTGATTTTAATTTTAATCTTAATTTAAATCTTAATTTTAATCTCAATTTTAATTTTAATTTTAATTTTACAGGTGAGTGGAAGGAATAATATCCGGAAATGCATTTCCGCGAGAAGAATTGTAAAATCAGATTGAACTTGACCTATAGAAGTTTGTTGAACTTGATTGCCAATTGGAGGTTCAATATAATTGACATATCTTGCACCTATAACTGAAAGATTACATTCCATTCGTTAAGACACACTTCACCTACATTCTCACGGTTCTTGTATATACTTTCTTCCGTTCGTGAACCTGGTGCAAAACTAGTATGTGTATATACATATATTCCTCGGAGGTTCCAAGTCTTCAACTAAAACCGCAATAATGACTAAATGGGCGCACGTTTGCGTATTATTATCACAAAGAATGCGCTGTAATAAATTAATAATTAGAATTGTTCCTCTATAACAATATTTATGGAGACAATATTGGAATCTACGTTTCAAAACGCGTCGAGACTTGTCACCTTAATTGCTATATATATCAACTCTATTATTAATGATTTGAGAGGATAGACCCTTTTACTCATTAGTTTTTAATATTTTAATTTTTAATTAAAATTATTATTTTCATTTTTAATAATTTCTGTTCCCGTTTCTATAAAAATGGATAAATTTTTGTGGAAAAATTCCACACAGAGACAATTTAAAAATTATTGTAATTTCTCATATATCGCTTTTAATTATTAATAGAGTATCATAATATATTAATCAGCGGGTTTTCAAACGAGTTTACGAGGCTGAGGACTGAACTTGCTGGAGGACTTACCGTAATCCCTCGTGAACCACTTTTCTCTAATTTCGTATTCTAATAGAATAATGCATACCCTCGGGATTGAAAATAGAACTGTAAAATAACATGTTGGAGAATATCTACATACGGGCTGGGTAATTAATGGCATTAACGATGCGTTTAATGCAACATGGCAAAGAAAGTCGAGCGTCTTTATTCAAAAAGACACAATTATTCTACTTTCTCCTATATAATAATAGACATGATGATGACCGCAACGCTGATGCATGTTTGCATTGTATTCCACACATTTATGCAGAATCCATAAATGGCGAACGATCGACTCCCAATCTATTTGATAAATTAACCGTCAAACACGCGTGGTAGTATATAAATCAGAAACAGGGAATAAATAATTTTTGATGGAACAATACCCTGTGATCTACTGTATATTGTTTTCTAGTTTTCTCTTAAATGACTTGCTGGATCTCGTTTTTATTATATATACCTATACAGGTGCATTATTTTTCCATTACTATATTACCGAAAGGGAAAATCTATCGGAAACGGTAAATCTTGACCTTTAAAATCTTGTATTCGAAATTTCCAACTAACTAATTATTAATTTGATCGTAATGGATGTTTCTAAATGATCCACAAGCTTTGAACGTTCAAATGAACGAAATTTTTTTTATTTAATATATATTCATAAATTACTGATGGCAATAAAAATTAAAAACTTTAATTTTACATTTAAAAACTTTAATCTTACATTTAAAAACTTTGTAATTAATTTTTTTGATAGTGACACAAAATTATTATTATAAAAATTTGTTTTAAAGAAGAAATAAATTTCGTTCATTTGAACTTTCAGAAATTTAGGAACATATGTTTCTAAAGTTCTCAACATTGAAATAAACGAAATTTATTTATTTCTTCTTTAAGAAAAAAATTTTCCAAAAAATAAATTTCAAAAGTTTCAAGATGTTTAATTTACGATTTTGCTTTTTATTGCAATCAGTAATTTTTTTTTGAAATATTTTTATCAAGGATAAACTCACTTTTTCACCTTTTTAAAAATTTTTCACCCTTTTCACCTTTTTTCACATATTTTGTTAATTTTATCCATCCAGGTTTCAATTTATCAAAAATAATTCAACTCTAAATTTATGCAAATTTTAAACGATTTAAATTTCAATCCATTCTACTCTTCGACTACCTCCAAATCTAGTTGATTTAAATTTGATCCAAATTACAATCAATTCGAAATTCAATTCATTCTATTTTTTACTCGTCTGAACATTTATTGACAATGAAAATTCAAATTTCTAGCGTTTCTGCATTTTAATTCTTTAAAATTTGTGATGAAAATTTCCATTATTTGATAAAAATTGTCGGAAATTTACAATTTAATTCATCCAAATTATAATTGACAGTTTATTTCAATTAAATTGTGAATTTAATATTACTCGCAAAGTCAATTCAGCCAAACTTCAAATTATCTAAATTTTAATTGATTCTAATTTCAATTAATAATGATTTTAATATAGGGTACAAATGTTATTTTAGTACCACACTTTTCTTTTCTTTTTATTTTGATACTTTTTTGGACAAGGCACCTTTTTTACTTACTTATTTTTACCAAAAGCTACTAAGTGATACTTTAAAAAAAAATAATGTGAAAAATTACGAGAATCCAAATTGCGCGAGTAAATAATTTTAAAATTAGATGTAAAATTCTCACGTTAAATATTTGTTCAAGCAAATTAATATTCCTCTAAAACAATTGGAAATTCGCAGTGAAATTGAAATTACATGAAGAAAAAAAAATTAAGTAGAAATTCTTTTAATTGAGAACAAAATTCAAAACTTAATTCAAAACTAAACTAAAACTAAACTAATTCTATTAATTTGATATTTTCCTAAATAATTATTCTTCGAGATAGAAATTAAGTTAAATAAAAATCCAGTTAAATAATAATTTATTTAAATAGAAATTCGGATAATTAGAAATTTAGTTAAATATAGAAATTCGGATTATTTAGAAATTTAGTTAAATAGAAATTCGGATAATTAGATGTTTAGTTAAATATAGAAATTCGGATAATTAGAAATTTAGTTAAATAAAAATTCAGATAATTAGAAATTTAGTTTAATAGAAGTTTGGTTAATTAAAAATTTAGTTAAATAGCAATTCGGTTAATTAAAAATCCAGTTAAATTAGAATAAGATTAAATAGAAATTCGGCTGAACAATAACTTTTCTTAAAAAATGTGTTTCTAGGTCAGAAAAAAAATTATTTTCTTTCAATTGTTTTCCTATTGTAACTAAAGGGCTGGTCTACTATTTTATTATTTATCAAATAATTTTATTACTTTATTGTTTACTAAATAATTTTATTAGTTTATTATTTATTAAATAAGTTTCTTAGTTTATTATGTATTAAATAATTTTATTAGTTTATTATTTATTAAATTTAAAATTGAATTAAAACTGATTAAAATAGAATATTAAATTTATTAACTATAATTAAAACTGAAACTTGTTTGTAATTGTGCTCAAGATTAACGTTACTTTTATAAAATAAAACCATTGCTTTTTATTCCCAATTGTAAAAAAAAAATCTATGGTGTTTTTGTAAAAGTGCCATTAATTTCAATATGCGGCAGAACTGTATAGAAATTGTATATACATATATACAATTTCTATACAGTTCTGCCGCAATTTATATATTATACGTTGTGCACCTTACGCGGACAAGAATTCCTTTTATCGTTTATTTTTATCAAATCTTCATGCAGACGAGCATACTGCACCGTTATAGCCTTTTACGCTCGGTTTGACTGTTTCCTCTCTTCTAATGCTTAAAACTCTTTCCAAGACCAGAATTTCAGTTCTGGATTCTATTTTCCGCAAACGCGATATATGCGCTTCGATACCTCTTTTTATGATCATTATACTATGTAGCTCCATACACTAATCTTGATTGCTATCGTGAAAAAAGTAATTACGTAAAAATTGGTTTGGATATTAACTGTATATATTGAAGAAGAAAATATTCTGTCTAATATTTTCCTTATTTAGTATAGGTATCTTTAAACTTTCATTTAAATAAAGTAGAGAGTTTCAGGATATAAAGAATGTCATCATTTTCTCTTGTAATTACTATGTATATGTAAACTGAATTTGCTACAGTTGAAATATTTTTCTTCTATGAAAGTCAGAAATCAGAGTATGGATTTTAATTCTTCATATGTATGTGATAATTAAAATAGAATCCGTATTTGATTACAAAGGGGCTCGTAAAATGTTACTTGAATAAGGAAAATACATAAACATAAATATTGAGAAGATTAGAAGAGTAAGAAAAGCATGACTGTTTTGCATCGACGTGTACAACCTGAATAGAAGAAATTGGTCTTGGGGTCATAAAGATTTATGCCGGCCTATAATCCTCGGTACTTAAAGAGGTGACGCCACCAATATATCTCCTTGGGCTTCCCCTGCTATGTTTATATTGTTCGATTCTTCAAACCATTTTAAGCGCATGAATGCTAATTGTTTTCAAAATTATCCCGCAGGCAATTTCAATCTTCTTCCGGTGACTGAAAAAAATTCCAAACATTTTTTAGAACCGGAAAAAGATTTTTATTGGCAGAAAATAATATATATACAATAACGTCTTTCCTGCGAAAGAATAAAATTGTGCGACATTGGTTGTTAATCGATGATGGGAAGAAAACGGTACTCCGGTAGTTGACAATTCTCCAAGACTGGTATGGAGTCGGTGACCGATGTGTATGAAAAAAAAAAACTGCAGTGTTTCTATATAACTTTGCCTTGTATTTTGAATTTAAATCGGAAAAAAAACCAGAGAAATTTTTTTTTTTTCAAATTAGTGATGATGGATTTTTCTCTGATTGGAGAATTAAATATTAATCGATTGTTGTATTTTTGTTTCAGGTGTATTATCCATACAGAATGATCCAACAATTTCAAAGTCCTGGTTGGAGAGTACGATTCTTAGTGCAAGTGCGTTTACCGGTCCTGAAAGAACTTCCAGTGAATTGAAAAATATTGAAGCTCTAAATCTCCAAAGAACACTTACAACCTTTCAATTGGAAAGTTCAAAAAGTGTCAATGATTTTGATCTCGAGGAAACTCATCACGTTAAGAAAGATTTAAGCACTTCTGAACCAATCGATGTCTTGACAGCTTCAAAATTCATTAATCACATCGATGGAAATAATATCGAAGTGAAACCTGGGGATTATTATCCGTAAGTTGAAATCTTACATATAAATATTTTTATTATTATTATTATTATTATTATTATTATTAACATTACTATAAAATATTATTTTTCAATTTATAAATTTTTCATTTACAATTTTACAGAACAGTGTCCTCGACAAATACGATTAATTTTTCGGGGGAAGGATTGGGGGCTTCGCAGGAAAATCCTCTGGCGAAGCCCGAACAACTGACTGGACCAGGGAAACAACGAGCACGGCATATAGAAGAGAGACAACCGCGACTAGAATCGTCGAGGAATTATAATGATCACGCCCCTCCGCCCATTATTCAGGGTTCTGCCTCTGGACAAAGGCAAGCGAATCCTGATATTCAGGATATCATAACAGGCATTGTCAAACTTCTTAATGGAAACGTCAATGTCGCGGTTAATACGGCGAAACCTATTAAACCTACCAGGTATCTTTTTTTTTTTCTTCTCAAAACCCCCTTTTTCTCATGTTCACAAATATATAAAAAAAAAACTTTTCCTTTCATTTGAAAAATGCTTTTTGAAAAATATTTTTTCCCATCATTGAAACTTGTTAATGAAAAAAATCTTTCACGAAGAATCGTTTCGACCCGAACGAATTTTTTTATCCAGAGGAAATTACTAGATGGAACGATTTTTCAAAATCGAGTCCATTAAAATGGAAATTTCTTCCCATTTGCGAATGTAACAGTTTGAAAATTAAATTTCAGTTTCAATTTCAATTTTGACTCCAATTTTAATTTCAATTCCAACTTTAATTTCAATTTCAATTCCAATTTTAATTTCAATTTCAATTTCAATTTCAAATTCAATTTCAATTTCAATTTCAATTTCAATTTCAATTTTATGGAGTATTAAAGTAAGCTAATTTGTTATTAAAGTTTTCATTCTAGAATAAATAATCGAGGACCACCAAGGATCTCGGATATGGCGCCATTGCCACCGGATTTTAATACACCTGGCATGAATCCACCACCTTTGCCGCCACCACAATCGGAGCCACCCTATCCTTTCGAAACGCCTCCACCGCCAGTGACACCATCGAAAAATCATCTACCGGATTTGCCAATGAGGCCTTTTATAACTGGAGTTCCGCTTCCTGAATCAATTGTTCCTCAGGAGCGACCTTGGCAACGACCGTTTAATCGACCTGGTAATTTTTTTTTCGAAATATATATATATAAAATATCACATTTTTGCACCTAACCATATAAATTATTACTCAATATTAACCATATAAATTATTACTTTTCCATAGGTAATAATCGTCGACCAATTCCAGCTTACAAACCTCTACCAACGCAATCATCGTTTCATAAGGAAAAACCCCAGAAGGTTGACAAGCCTCAAATTCCGGAAAACAACTTGGGAAATAAAGTTGATCAGGCAGAAATGACAAAAAAGCCATCAGAGACGATTTCTCAAGAAACGGATTATTTCTTGACTGATAAATATCAACGAACAACAACAACGGAAAAGTCAACAACGGAGGAAGTGACGAATCAAGAGATATTGTCACTGAATAAATCGCAAGCAATTTCTAATCAATCGATCCAAGGAATTGTTTCGGATACACTTTTACCAAAACCTGTTATTCCATTAGAAACAGAATCTCCTCCTCTTGTTTTACACTCGGATGATTCTGATAACGGTGTCATACCATCGATAAGTCCGGAAACAAGCACGCAGCCAGTGTTTCAAACAACATTGAACATTGAGACAAGTTCATCGGTGCAACTTATTGAAAATACGCAAATTTTCACCGAGGTGCATCCAACTATTATTCCACTTGAGGAACATAGTAAATTTACAACAATTATCCCATCGGTTATGAATCTCGAACCCAGTAGAGTTATTGTTGAGGATGTTGAAATTAAATCGACATCAGCAATTCCAATCGGGGGATTGATAAACTCTGCCACGAATGTGGAATCTCCTTTCAAGACTCCCGTTCATCCACTTTATTCCGCACCAGCAACGAATTTCTACTCGAAATATCCAAGTATGTTGAAGAGGTTTTTTTTTCCGATTCATCTGGAGAGAAAAAAATAATAAAAAGAATTTAATTTTTCAGTTGCCACGGATCATTATCGACCTCGACCTGGAATTGTTCTGGATGATACCCTTGATTACACAGGTGCGCAAGGTGTGGCCACACAGAGACCTTATGGACCGCCAAGACATCCTCAAAGTCATGAAACATTTGATGTTGTAGTTTCTGCTATTCAAGGTCCCGGTGGTAGTTCTGGTATGTGCGGAATAAAATTTAAATATATGTAAAATTACAAATTTGCATAGTTACGGGTTATTAGTTATAATATCGATAAAGTACCATTTGCCGTTACAAAACAATATAACGAAACTAATATAGAAACAAGGAGGTATTTTAAATGAATAAGGAAATATTTCTCTTGAATTCCAGGTGAATCTGTACGAGTACCAATCAATGGTATCAATAACGAAGTAATTTTAACATCAGCCGTTGATGGTCAGGGATTTGTTAGCATCGACGGTAAAAGGACGTATTTGAATTTATTTGAGAGCACAAGTCAAAATGTAGAAAGTAGTAAACCATCATTCCCAGCAACTAGAACTCATGCGCCACCACTTGTTGGAGCAGGGTTTGTACTTTTATTCTTAAAATATTTTTACCTATGTAAAATTTGTTTTTAAATTTTTAATTTCCAAATTCCATAATTTACAATATTTATAAATTATAAATATTATAAAATCCTTTTTGTAGATTTGCTGTAGCACAAGCGGATAGTGTGGCAGTGACCCCTCGACCTGTGACACAAATTAAACGACCAACATTCCATCGAAGACCATCGCAACCTCCAGTTCGGATTGATACTTGTATTGTTGGCGATTCAACTACATGTGACGCTAGTCAACATGAAGCTTGTGCTACTGTCCAGGGAGTTTCAGCCTGTCACTGTAAACCTGGATTCGCAAAACTTCAACATTCTCTTCCTTGTAAAAGTAAGCTGCGCGTGAAAAATCAAGAATTTACATCATTTTTATAAATTATTTTTTTATTTTTTTATTATAAATATTTTTTTAATAACATTTTTTTGGAACTATTCTAGAAATCGTGAGCATTGTCGTCTCGATCAGAGTAGACAAAATCTATGATAAGAAAGTAGTTTGGGATAGAGAACTAAAAGAGAAAGATTCAGAGTCTTACCAGTTGCTCGCTCATGAGGCAAACAGAGCAGTAAGTAATTTAATTGCCAAATAATATTTAAACTTAATTTAAAGATTAATCTAAAGAAAAACTTTATTCCAGTTTAAAAATTAGATAAGTTGAAACTTTTTTTTTTAATCTTTAATATTTAGTAATTTAAAAACATTCTTTTTGTAAGCTAGTTTCTAATAAGTTTTCTTATTTGCAGATTGAATCCGCGATGTCGATGACTCCATTTTCTGACGAGTATGTAGTTTCTTTGATAAATAATGTTTACCAGGGTGATGTGAGTCAGGGGCAAGGTGGTGTTTTCGTGAATGCAACTCTAAAACTCGCTCACGAATCGAGAACATCAAGATCAAGTCTCGCTGGGGAACTTCAAAAACATCTTCTTGGTGTTATACACAGAAGAAATAATAATATTGGAAGTAGTGCTCTCTTTGTTGACAGTCCAGCAGGATCCATTTCCAATTTACAAGGTATCTTTGACAACAATTTTCAGAAAAATTTAATTAATTTTCCAAAATTTTCTGTTAAAAAAATTCTTTTTCAATTCAAAAAATTCAGAAACTTGGATGTCGGTAAATAATAATTACTTGAAAATAAAAAATATATAAAATATGTAAAAAAAATATAAAAATTTTCTGTTAAGAAATTTTTTTTCAATTCAAAAAATCAGAAACTTGGATGTTGGCAAATAATAATTTCTTGAATATAACTTTTCTAGATTTGGATGAATGTGCATCGAGTGAATTAAATGACTGTCATTCGTCAGCCACGTGTACAAATACTTGGGGTAGTTTTACTTGCACTTGTGCTGCAGGATTTAGAGATCCACACAAAAATGATCTTGCTGATGCTGGACGAGTTTGCCTCTCTTGTCCATCTTCACATTGTAATAATAGAGGCACTTGTTCGTATCAAAGCGATCAAATGCAGTGCTCGTAAGTTACAGTTCAGATAATGTGAAAATTAAAACATGCTTCTATTTCTATTTAAAAGAAAGAAGAATAAAATAAATCAAATATTTACAGGTGCGCGGGAAATTATTACGGAGCTCAATGTGAAATTGATGGAGAAGTTTTAGCTGTTGCAATCGGAGTGTCTGTTGCAGCTTTAATTATCATAATCATAACTCTTGTGTGTCTGATAATGTGGAGGTGAGTGTTAACAATGATTAAAAAATTCTCCTTTCGTTATCGTATCTCTCGAATTAATTATATTTGGTAAAAATTATATGAAAATATAAAAATTATGTTTACTTGGTAGTAAAATGTTATTTTGTTGCAGTCGACGATGGTCCCGAGAACAGAAAGCAATGGGTTCTCCAGTTTACGGATATATGCAAGGAGGTATTCCAGGAACTTTACCAAGTAAGTGTTTCACTTTTACGTAATTCTTCTCTATTGTTAAGTAATTTAATTACTAATTTTCAATTTTTTCCAACCATTCATAATGATAAAAAATTTTTTTTTTTTCATAAAAAATTTTTAATTATAATAAAGTTTTTCTAATTTAAAAAAATTTTAGCGCGAGTGGGTTCCGTTGGCACTTTAGCTTCCGTCAAACAAGGACCTCCTCCAAATATTCCGTCATATTACTGGGGACACTTGGCAACAATGAGTGATCACATGACTCCCGCTAATTTATACGCAGTAAGAAAATTTTTTGTTAAAATAACTAGAAACTAGAATATGAAATTAATAATAAAATAAATAATAAAATATTTAATAAAATTTTTATATTTAATAAAAAAAGTAATTATTTTTTTTTTCTACTTCAGACAGAACCGATGGGACCGACCCGACCAAGTTCAGCTGTTTTTGGATATCCAACACTCAGCGTTCAAGGAACTTTACCGCCGATTCCGTTGCCCCGTCTTCAAGCACCGCCTCGCTCTAGACGTAGACAACAACCGGAACCCGATAGTTCCGATTCTGAACCTCAGGACAAGGATCGAGCTGATCTAATTCCACAGAGTAGTGGATTTCATATGCCTAGACCAAAGTCTAGAACTTCAGTAGCAGTACGTGTTTGAATAATTTAATTCTGTTTCCTTCTGAAATCAAACTGAACAATTTTGAAAAAAAATTTTCTAATTTACTGCGCAAAAGGGCAGATGTATTTTACTTTTCCTGTTTTATTAATTGGAATTATTAATTATTAATTATTAATTACAATTATTCTTGTTTTCAGAATCAAAGTGGAATATATTATGACGTCGAATATGATCAAGGCGATGCTCATCATTTGTCAAAGAACAATATTCCTTTATCGACATACAGTATGGCGAGGCCGTACTACAGAACTTGAAGGATCAAAATGTAAACAATAATTTATTCTCAATGGCTATGACTTCCAAAAAAAGGAGGTTTAGTCTTCTGATGCTGTAAGCAAGTACAGTCATATACCGTTAAGTGAATTTGAGCATTTTTCTTATTTGCAATATGAATTCAAATGAGTCTTTTTAAAATGTTTCAAAAAATATATATATATACATATATATTTTTTTTACAAAAAAAAGTTTTATAGCTTTAATATTTGTTTCTCTTTTTTTTTAATAATAAAAAAAGTTGAATACTTTTTTGCAAATATTTTAAAGTAGATAGGAAAAATTTTAGACTAATAATTTTGAAATTATTTTTAAATAATTCTTTTTTTCATTTATCCTGTTTTAAAGAATTTTAATAATTGTCAAGATAACATTTAAAAATTGATTGAAAATAATTATAATTTTTCTAGTGAAATTTCAATCAGTTTAAGAAAATATTCCAATAATTGTGAAGTGAAACGGATATTTTTTTTTTGTGAAAATAATGTTTGCTCATAAAATGTATGTATATCTTTAAAATACTCAATTCAAGTGTATAACACTGCATTGAGTTTCAAACAATATCTTATTTGCTGTTTTATTAAACAAAAAAAACAAACAAAAAAAAAACAGCTTCAGTGCGTGTATTAAAAATATATTTTACTGAACTTGAATTTTACAAAGATCTGCTCTGCAATTATTATAATTTAATTTATTCAAACAAATGTCCATATTTATAAATGTTTTAATTTCTTACTTAAACATTAGTGTAAATTATTGCTCGTGCATTAATTAATAATTGTTATTCCTAAAATGTTACTTAAAAATAATCAGATAAAGATCTAAAAATAAAACTATGCATAAGTCAGATAATTTTAAACTATTGAGAAGAATAATCAATAAACAAAAAGCTAAGCTTTTTTTTTAATTAAAAGATTGATGTATACGATATTGTTAAAAATTCTGTTATTTTAATTATTTCGTTCACATAACTTTAAAAAGAGACAATAATTATATTTCACATTCCGTTTATTTATATAATAATCTTCTATAACTATGAAGATTCGTATACAACAACAAAATGAAACTATATAAAAAATGTAGATAAGCAAACATTTATTTACAATCTGTTTTTTAGGGAAATTTGGGTAATTTCAAGCCTGATTAGTAATTTAGAAATTAAAATTAATTTTTATAAACATCAAGTCTTTAATTATAAAATGTCCAGTCACGTGTATTATTATGATTATTATTATTATTATTACTATTATATAGGTATATAAGACAACGAGAGAAGATTGTAAGAAATCTATTTTTAAAAACTTTTGTAATTACTTATATATTTTGTTCAAATTGAATATAATACATTCAAACAGTTAAATTGTCATGAATATTTTCTTTTATTCTTTCTTCGAACCAAAGTATAACTATAAGTTTTCGATGTGGACCAGCCGTAATTTTGGACAAACTTGAATTTATTATTTTAATTAAGAAGTGGACAAATTGACAATTTTATTTTAATTATAGTTAATTTTTAACCACGTCAAGTAGTTGAAAAAAATTGCCGTCAATCATAATTATGTAATAATGTTCATTAGATAATGTATTATATTATATATTAATTATTCTAAATTAATAATTGATTATTAAAGCACTTATTTTAGAACATATATAATATTTTTTAAGTACATAACTATAGATAAAAAAATAATTTTTTTTTTCTTTGAAAATAACGATAAAAATTTATTGCAATTATTTTCAACTATAACGCAATTAACAATAACAATAAACATTCATAGTTGAAAATTATTTTGGTGCGAGAGTAAACATTAATAAACTTAGAAATTACAGTAAATATTAAATATTTGTATAATGTAAAAAAAAGATAATACTGCTATTTAAAATGGCAGTAAAAAGTTTGTCAACCGCTGCTGTATACATATACACTTTTTTTATATATATACGTACAATTATAATATATATTTGTTTAAATATGTATATATAAATGAAAATATTGATAAAAGTTCTCACAATTCATAATCACAATGTAATTTATTATTATAATTTAGCATAATAACGAAATGATTATTCGTTAATAGTAATAAACATTTGTATATGTATCAGTAAGTGTATAACTTTTGTTATTATTTTATTATTATAAATTACTATTTATCGTGATTGGTATAGTAAATCATATTTAAGACTTTTCGTCTGCTGTTTAAAAAGTTTATTCATTTAGGAATTAGACACGACGATGAACAATTCAAATGGTGATAAAGTAACTTGTTCACTTCTAGATTATTATCGAATCAATTAAGAATTTTAGGTATTATAAGATTGCATATTAACAAATCGTTTGGATTAAGTTAATTCCTACAAAGTGAACAAGTCTTATTAAAATTGTCACAATAGCAACATTAAATATTTTAGATAAATAGTGAGTATAGGTTTGTTGATTTTAAATTTTATTTAGTCGCAAATAAAGATTATTTTATTAATTAATAAAGTATTTATAAAATTTTTTGTTTCATTAATAATTAATTTTATTAAAAAATTAATGAGATAACAAATGTAAAATATTTTAAAATATTACTTATTATTAAATTAGATTGCTAGTAAATTTTACTAATTTTAAAAAATTTCCTTTTTTCTTGTTTTTCTGAGAAAATAAATAATTGACACGTAATTTAACAGATCTTTTAATAAGAATTTTTTTTTACAATAAAATTTCAATTTTTATCAAGCTTCACTACTTACAAAATTTAAGAAATTTGACGTGTTTTAATTTCGTTACGTCATTTTTATTAATCAATTTTTTTTTCTCAATATTTATAGAATTGTCATATTTAATTCCAAATTTCTAAAAAAAAAAAAATTTAATTTTTTTTAGGTATTTGATAAATTTTTATCTTTTTTTTTTGTAAATAATTATAAAAAATAAAATATTTCTCCAAAATAAAAATTAAATATTCTATAACACAGATAAGTTTAATGTTTCCTTAGTCAGGAAATTTATGATTTTAAATTTAATTATTATTATGACTATATTAATAATTAATAATAATGAATTTATATGTTAAAGTTATCAGAATTTATTTTTAAAATGCAACAGGCACTTTGAATAAAGTTGAAAATTTTTCTCAAAATTAGAAACAGTTATGAGAAAACTAATCTATTTGTAACGCTTGATAAAAATTTTTAAATAGTTTCTATTTTTATGGATCAAATTTATTTATTTTTTTTAAACATCCATTATAAATATTAAGAGTTGCGGCCAAAAAAGTGGGTCTTATTATTTAAATATTTTAAGGTATATTTATACATAGAAATTGTAAAGTACGTATAGTAGTAATTTTCAAAGGAAAATTATAATACTATAATTCGTTAAAAATGAAAATATTCTGGGAAGAGATATTAAACGATTTTAAATCTCTGTAATGTTTAAAAAATAAAGTACATCAATTATTTTTAAGATTAAATACAAGGAGAATCAGTCTTTGACGACATGGCTGTAATAAAGCTGATAAAGATTAAAGCTGCAAGACAAGAAGCGTCGTGATTTTTTATAAAAATTTTATGTATGAATAAGAACACGTATAAAAGGCTGGCCTTTGGGCCACAATTGGTAAAGGTCTTTTGTAAAAGTGACTTTATAAATTTCAAAGATCGATTAAAGCCACGAGTTAGAATAAAAGCACAAAAGGGCGATTTTCAAGCAATAATCCTTTTTAAAAAAACCAAACAAAATTTAACTCACTATGTCAGCCTTTAGAGATTTGAAAAATTGTAAAAGTTTCAAGTTGAAAAAACATATCTTTAATTTTTGATCGTTTCTTCAGTGCATGATTTGAAAAAAAAATTGACACATATTTTCGTCAAATCTATTGAATTACTGAGTTTTGCGATTTTAACATTTACAATATAGAAACTTAAGAAATATTCGTTTTGATGTCGTTGGAAATCGGACCTTTACGATTTTTTTTTATTTTTTATTTGCAAGACTTAAGCGTCCAAAAAGCGTATACTTACAAAAACCAATCTTCCACAATTTTTTCGCTTCACCTGGAACGTCGGCAAAATTCATTTTTAGGCCGAAAGCTTATTGTGAAAGCATTTAAAATTGTGAAGACATTCCAAAAATCGTTCACATTTGAGGTGTATTGACGTTGGTGTTTTTTCCGCAAAATCGATTTATTAATTGCTTCAGACTCAATATTACTCCATATCCTGTTTCTTCGTCCATGTTAATAAATGAATCTAAATTATCATCGCAAGCTGAAAAATGCGACATAATTGAGAAAAAAAACCAATTTAATAAAAATTGTTTCCGTTTTAATAATTTTTTTTTGTAATTCTACATACCAGGAGTTGAAATAGGAGAATGTTCCGGTGGTGGTTTAATCCACGTTCCATCCTTGCGTTTCATATGATGTCTATTTGATGCAAAATATTGCAAATATGTACTAGCGGGAACAAGTCTGAATCTCCGGTGACATTCAGGAGGGAGAGCTTCATCATTTCTAAATGTTTCCGTGATATATTTCCACAAGTGTGTTGGAAACGGAAGAATACTTTCTAAGTCATAAACAACGGCTCTATCGTCAGGAGCATATATTAAAATCACATGATAATCCTGTCAAAATAAAAAAAATGAATAGAATAATTAATGAAATATAACAAAAAATAATACTACTATTGACAAAAATATCGAAACTTACCCAAACAATTAAATTGTTTTCACCTGTACCTGATCGTTGATACCACAATGGTATTGTGCGATTAGCATTACTTATAAAAGCCACATAACAATATTGAAGTTCAGGTCCATGTTTTGTAGCTATTTCCTCACATAATTTCCAAACATTTTCTTCACTAAACATTTCAGAAATTATTATTCATTAGGTGCTATTAATATAAGTAGATTTTAAATTATCATTATTTCATTATTTATTGAAAAATTATTTTTTTCATGTATTTTTCTAATTTATATATAAATTAATAATAAAAGAAATGCAACTGCAACGTTATCGATCCAAAATTGTATCTATCTGCCGCAGTATGACATTTTCGCCAAACCTTAATATTTTAATCATGAAAAATAGACTTAAAAATACTTACCAATAACAACTTGTGTAAATGCACTCCGATGCCTTAGTAAAAAGTGGAACTAATGGCTTTGTATGTCCTTTTACACGAGTATTAACAGCCATTGTTTACAAATTTGTATTCATTATCGTAAACAATACATTGTTTACTTCGTTCTCTCTAAGATTTTGATTGTATGCGGGACTTTTGTCATAACTAAGACCAGTTATTAAAGAGAACAATTAATCCAATTCTAATTTTCACAATTTAAAGATGATTTAATGAATAATGAGTAGATTGTAAGTGTTTTTTTTATAATTTTATGACAATGCCAATTTTCAGTGAACTATTTAGCCATCTTACAAATATGTTAACCAGGGTTGGGAATGTTACACAACTTTAGGTAGAATTCACACCATTTCGATTGCAATTTCTAATCAAGTACGTAACTTTATGGATCGTTATTTGTAATTTAAAAATAAAAATGAGAATTAAAAGCATGTGAAATTTAAAAAAATTTGTTTATTTAAATTTTTATAAATTAGTTAAATATTTCTTATATTCTTTATAAGAAACTATGTATAACCAATTATTTACACAAAATTAGATTAGCTGCTAACAATTTTTTTCTTTCACGACATCGTTTTTGTTTTTCACGTTGTTTCAATTTTCTAATACGTTCTTTTTCTTCTTTCTCTTCATTAGAAAGATTTTTATACTTGTCTTCTTTGGAAAGTGATTGAAACTTCTTTTTCTTTCTCTCTCGATAAGCTTTCTGTTTCTCAGCATTACTTCTATATCTTAAAGAATTTTTTCCTTTTTTGCTTTCTTTACTTTCAACTTGAATTATATCTGTTCTTACGTTCACAAATGAAATATTTTCATTAAAATTATTTTTTTGAGCTAATAAATTTTCCTTGTAAAATGTTAGAAAATTTTTCGATATAAATTCACTTGTCAAATCTAAACTTAAACTATTTTCATCATTTGCACTTATTTCATCATTTATTTTATCAGATTGAATATTATTTTCTCGAAAATCTTCGTTTATGGTAATCTCTTGATTTCTTTTAATAATTTCATGATTATTTTGTTCAGAAAATGTTTTAAGTCGCCATTTCTTTCTCTCTCGGTATGCTTTCTGCTTTTCTGCATTTGTCATTGGTCTTCGATAATTCTTTTTCGATTCATGGCAAGTTTCTTCATTTGTTAACAAATGGAAAGGATCAGCTAAATTATAATTGAAAATATTTTCTTCACTTGGCTCTTCCTTTATTTCAACAAATGAAAAATTGTTTCCTTGAATAAATGAATTTTCCGTGTTATTTACATCATCAGTTATTTCTTGTTTTATTCTATCAATTGGAAAATAATTTTCTGTTGCACAATTTTCTTGAAAAATTGTTTTCTTTGTACTTTCTTCATTCACACATAGCTCTGTTTTTATATCATGAATCAAAATATTGTTTTTATCGTCAAATGACACTTTACAAGAAAGTTTTTCGATATTTGTCATTGAATTTTGACAATCTTGCTTTATTGAGGCTTCTTCGCTTTTATTTTGTTCTGAAAGTGCTTCAAGTTTTCGTTTCTTTCTCTCTCGATAAGCTTTCTGTTTTTCTGCATTTGACCTAAATTTCTTCTGTTTGGTGCGAACCTGTTGAAACAATTGCCAATGAAAATTGATTCGATAAACTATTATTTAAAAACTTATACTTTCATGATTTAAATTTTCATTCACCTCCATTTTTTCTAGTTTCATTCTATCAATTTGAAAACAAGTTTCTGATGAATGATTTTTTTGGAAAAATAACTTTTCTATATTCTCTGTCTTCACATGTGGCTCTATTTTTATTTCATTGATCGAAATACTGTTTTCTTCAGAAAATGACATTTCACATCGCGAAGTTGTTACTCAAGTTAACGTAATCCAATAAATCATTTTCCAAAATGCCAATATCCAATAAGCCATATTCCAGAAACAAATAAATAATAAATTCCTGGTAATCCTGAAAACAATTAAATTTATTAATTTAAAAATTTAAATTAAAATTTCATTTGATAATAAACATATTGTACTGGGGAAAAATGTTTCCTTGTAAAGTAAATATTATTATCCATTATTTGCACTGTTACATGTTGTTATGAAACAAAATAAATAAATACCTTGTAATTGTTAGAAATAACAATAATTAATTGGAAATTTATATTTGGTTTTATTGGTTTTTTAGTTTTTTATAAACAAAACATGTATTTTTGATATTTGACAATATTGACACATCAGCTGGTATGATGAGACACTAGGTTTGTTAGGTTAGTTCACCCAATGTAGCCAATAAAAGGACAATAAATATTCTCAAACATAGGAATGTTTAAATTTAAAAAATACATTCCTTAATAAATATAATAAAGTTTTTAATAACTTTATTTTAATTAAGAGAAATTATCATGAATCAATTTAACAGCACATTAATCTGCTTTTAATAGTCGAACTTGAATTATTATAAATGTAATTTAAAAGCTGATAACATTTCGGTTTATCACGTTGTCAGTCTATAAACGTCATACAAATTTGAATGTCAATCGATCCATTAGTAATCATTTTTTTTTCTCTCTACAATTACATTTTTAATACATTTACAATGAATTATTAACAATAAATAATTGAGAAACGTTAAAAAGATTAATTTTTTTCTTACTGTTAATAAAATAAATTTAAAAATAATACTCAATATCTTTAAAGAATAATTATTTTTATAGAACCCTTTATTCTGAATACTGTAGTTAGAAAATTATTGATTTCTTTATGTATACTATACAAATGACATAAACAAACATCGATAGTCATAAAGTGTAGGTGAAAAATTTACTTTGTAATGTAGCCTCAATATGTTTGTTAGATTAACAGTTTTTTGTTTAATTCTTCTAATTATGAATTCAAATTCCAAAATATTACGCGGACAACTTGTAACCAATGAAGTACGTAATTCTTTTTCTAATTTAAATGCAGTACCTATAAAATGAAATATTTTAATTACGACTGTTACTTTTCAGTCTCATTCATATTTATTATTTATTTCCTTTCACCTTTACTTTTTTACTGAAATATTTTGTTTACATTTTTATTTTTGTTATTACTGTTTTAATTAATTATTAACAATAAAAAAATATAATAATAATAATAAAATATATAATAATAAAAAATTGTTTTTTAAAATAAATCCGAAAAACTGTTTTTTTCAGAATTGGGCATTTGTTGCAAGATTTTGTTTTCTCTCAGAGAAGGGAAGATTTCAATATCAATTTATATTAGAGGATAATAGTAGTGTGAATTTATTACTTTATTACGATTCGACAACACAATGGCTAAGTGTATATCCCTCGAACAAGACATGTTTGCAAAAAGAATCAGTTTTAAATCGAGATCGAGGACAAATTGTGCCTTTAACTGCCGAGCCATTCATGACAGCTCCATCAGAATGTGTCAGGAACAAAACGACCAAACAATATTTCTGTAATAGTTATCGAGAATTTAAATCGTCAAGACCGCGATGGTGGTTTATCGCATTATCCGATTGTAAAACCGAGAAAGGACTAAACGTCACTTACTGGATGACATTAACAAATGGACCACCTGGAAGTTTCTGGCGGGAACACTTTTCTGCTGATGAATTTTGTAAGTTGACAATTAATTCAGATCAAAAGATAAATTAGAGTTGATGAAAGTAAATAAAGTAAATACTTAATAAAGTGCTATTACCGTATAAAATTTTTCTTTTTTTGCAATCCAGATATTCTGCCTCTGTTGATTGCCTTTTCCATCGCATATTTTATTCTCATTGTTCTGAGCGTCATCGTGGCAATAGAATTGCGTTCCAGAAAACTTCTCCACGTCTCCTACAAACTCTTCATGCTTTCCCTTTGGTTCTACTTGATAGGACTACTTTTCGAGATTTACGAATATTCTATCAGAGCTTCACTGGGGATCAATTTTCCTGGAGCGGCTTTAATTGCGAGCCTCTTTGAAGCAATTTCGGAGACAATCTTCACTGTATTACTTCTACTTTTAGCACTGGGATTTACAGTAACAAAAAGTATTCTTCCAATGGTTCAAGTTGGAAGACTTTTGGGTTTTATTTGGATTTCCACAATTCTACAACTTTGTCTTCTCATCTATCAGGCGGAAGTCTTCGATCCTGGTCTTGTACTTTACAGTTATGAATCACCACCTGGATATGGATTATTGGCATTGAAAATTTGGACGTGGATTGTATTTATAATGTGCTGTTATAGAACCAGCAAAAAAGCAGCCACGAAACTCCATTTTTATTCCTTTCTCATGTCTCTTGGTTCCGTTTGGTTCCTCTTTCATCCCCTAATGGTATGGAAAATATATTTAAATATTATTATTGTTTAACAAATATATGTGAATATAGTTTTATTTTATAAAATTTTTGTTTAGGTACTTATGGTCACCTTTCTGATAGACAAGTGGATTCGAGAGAGTGTTGCAAAGGGATGTTTCCTGTGGATTATTTTTTGCGGTCACGCCTTATTTTTATATACAACAAGACCAGCTGCTGCAAATATTCATTTTCCATTTCATATTCGAACATTTCAAGTCGTTCCTTTTAGTGGAAATGGTCAAGGGCACAATTATGAGCCTAGAATTCAAAATACTGCGCCTGCATTTACTCTAAGTCAATTACGACCACCAAATGCCAACGGCATAAATAATACTCATAATACTCAATTTTGAAAGAAAAAAATGTTTTTCATTTAAATTTTTACAAGGAAAAAATTGAAACTAATTTTTTTATTTGAATCTCTATGAGAGAAAAATAATTGTAATATATTTTCATATTATAAATATTTAGAAGAAATTTTAGATTTTACTCTATGAATGTTGTGATAAAGAAACAAATTAGTTGTCCTTGATAATATTTTATTTACAATAAATATTGCAGAGTATTTTCTCAAACTACGTGTTAATTGAAATGAATTTAGAAAGATCGACTTTAAGTTTTGTATAAAACTGTCTTTAAATATTAACATTTTTCTTGTATTCTAAACCCCTTAGGAGCAGTTACCGTTTCACATTTTCCATCAATTGAAAAACAATTGAGGATTAATTATTTAATGTTATTATATATCAATTAGAAAAGTGTTTAATGAAAAACCAAAACTTTTTAATGCGAAAATTTTAGTATTTTTTACTAAGTATTCATGTTTAAAATATGTCGAAAAATAGAGTAATCGTTTTTTCTAATTAGAAGTATATAAAATACTCTTTGGGATAAAAATATTTACATTGAATTCCCAAGTGCCTTCATTGACGCGAATTAATTCGCTAATCTTGTATTCTACTACTGTAATTAATAACAATTAAAAAAATTTAACAACTTTTACACGAATTTTGTGCATTTTCTAGCTAAGTAATTTTTTTTCAACTATCAATCACAAGAACCATCGAGCCAACCATCTCTCCATCTTTGATTGACGAGTTTACAATCGAATTCTGGTTTACTTAATTTTCTATTTACTTGATTGTGAATTCGACAAAGCCATTGACTTAAATGATTTTGCGAATCTGTTTGTGGAGGATTCACTTTTAATTGTTCCTGTAAATCTTCGGCACATGGTGTACAGGGATAAAATCTGGAAAAGATGTCAAAAAAGGTTTTCATATCCTTCTGTTGTTCTCTTGACGGAGTATCAGGATAATAAGCTGCCATTGTATGTAAAAATGCCCAGGTACTTGATCCTAATTCGTCCTTATCCAGAGGACAATTCTTTCTCGGGACATTTGCCAATTTGTCCTCACTCTTGACTTTCTTAAAATTAAATAATTAAAAAATTAAGTTTATAAATTATTTAATCAAATTAAAACATGCAGAAAAACAAATGTGTCAACATAAGAATTCCGACACTAAAATTATGAGAATACGGTTGAAGAAACAATTATAATTTTTAAATATATATAGGAAAAAATAATTCAAAATAAGTTCAGAACTAAATGTAAAAGAAATGTATTTATTTAAAGCACTTAAATAAATAAAAGAAAAGTTAAACGTTAATAATTAAAAGATGATGCAAATGTATTATTTTTTTGCAAATGAAACCTTTACTTACTTTTTCAGAGTCATATGTCTTTTTTTGTAACTTAGCCCAAGTTTGGAAATCCGTACAAGTACGACAGGGTTTTTCTTGAACCATTTTCAAGTAATAATGTGAAAATAAAGAAAATAAAGTGATATTAATGACATTTATGCCGATACGACCTTCCTAACCTCAAAATGTAAACGTTATTCAAGATAAAGCCAGGGCTTGGTTGCTATCCTTTCTGATTACAGTATATTAGGCAGAGTCCACAATTGAGATTAGCAGTAATGCCAATTGTGTCAATTTAGTGTCATTTTAAAGTTCTGACCTTTTAAAAAATGTTTACTTAAAAAAAAAGTTCAAAAAGCAGAGAATATAAGAATAAACAAATTTTTATTTACGGGTAAGCAAATATTATTTTTTTCTATTTAAATCTTGATTAAATGAAAATAAAATCCCACTTTAATCAACAAAATCGGTCGACAAATTTGTCTGAAATTGACTTTTTAAAGAAAAGGTGTAAAAAAATCTTTAATTATTGATAGAAAAAACTTTTCTTTGTAAAATCTATTGATACAACTGGCGATTTAAATAAAATATATAAAACCCAATAAAAAACCATATTTTTAAGGACAAACGAAAATATTCGGTTTCGTAAATTCTTACCTATGTGACCTGCAGATTATACAGGTAAGGAGAAATTTATCACTTACAGAGTCATCACACCAATTTCACTAATTCAAATAATATTTCTAATAATCAATTAGTTAAAAACTAATTATTAGTTAAATTCACTTTAAGGTTATATGTCAAAGCAAACCAAACTTTTCGGTAAATAATTCAGTTTAGTCAAATTTGACTATTTTATTAGTTATTTTTTCCGAATTGATGAATATAAAAGTCAACCAATGGTTTTACTAACAATGAGTTATTTTTAACTAATTTGGATTTAAAGAGTTAATAAAAAATTACTACCAAGTTTCACTGAAATTAGTCGGAATCTTCGAAAAGTGATAAAATTCTCGAGGAATCGTACATCATTATTGGTAATATTGAAAAATAAAATATTACTTCTTACATTTTGGCAACTTTATTTTTCATTTTTGTTTAAAATTCGCAGGCATACCATAGAAGCATATTTATAATTATCAAGTACAACAGACGAAACGAAAAAAACACACACACACACACAGACACAGAGTAAAATAAACGAATTAATTCAAGTTTCAAAAAATTTTGAATGAATTTCGTTAATTTCACCTATTAGAATATAAATCATGTTTCTTCACACACGTGATTTATTAAACTATTATTTTAATTATTATTTAATTTGTTTTTTTTTCTCTCTATATATAAATATCATCGTTAATGTCACATTTACACCGAGCAATATTGCAGATGCGATTTGAATAATCAACACGCGGAGAGCCGAATTTTTAAAATGAATCCACTCTTTTTTTTCTCTTTATAACAGCCTTATGGAATAATAAATAATTGTTTACAATGCATACAAACAACTAACGATGTATATCGAAATGTACTTCACAAGTAAATCGACTTTTTAACAGAGTTCAGTATATAGTAGTACAATAGAATAATGCTGGATGTTTATTTACAATATTTCTATTATTATCTTTTAATATTGGTAAAATAGCCGTTTAAAAATTTATTTACTCAAAAAAAAAAAAACATTTACAATAAAAAACGAATTATTTATATACAAATAAAATATTGAAAAATTTAATTATTGTCACTGGATTTTAATTTTTAATTCATTGTACATCGAATTTGTTTATTTAAATTTATTTTAAAATTTCTTTAAAAGAATTAAAATTGAAATTTTTTGGGGTGATTTTAAAATTGAATACATTATAAATTAAAATTTTCTTTGGGATTTTTAACTATGCTTACGATATTCAAAAATTAAAACAACATACATAATACTGTTTGTTTTATAAGTAATAAAAAATAACAATTAGAAGAACTTTAGTGCTAAGTACTTAAAAATTTTCAAGTAAAATAATTTTCTTACTAGGCTATTTTATCAATAAATTTTTAACTTTATTTAAACAAACCACCTTTTTGATGTTAAATTATCAAAAAGACGCAGGTAATTCGAGAATCTATATTAAACCAAATTTTTCATTTTTCATTTTATATTGTCATATTGTTATAGACCCAACAAGTGAGAACTAAAAAAATTCATATATAATGAAAAAAATTTTCAGGCAAGTCACTCGCTTTTTGTCGTCTAAAAATTATTGAAACATTTTTTTTTTTTCATTTCATCGAGTGACAAAAATTGAACAATAAAATATTTCAATTTCCCTCAGTAAAATTTTACGAACGACAAATTAAATTACCTTTGAATTTTCAAAATGCTAATTTTTAGTGAAAAAAAAATTGCTAACGTAAATTTTCCATTTTTTGCGAATATAAAACAATATTGTTTCTGATGTAGTGTATCGTATGAAAAATAAGTACGTTGCTAAAAACAAAATTATTCAGTAAATTTGCGATAAATAGAAAAAATAAAAATTTCATAAGTCACATACGGCAATAATTGAAAATATAATTCAAATCTATTACGTATTTATATTATGTATAATGATTGGCGATAACTCAAAATCACATAACGCTGTACGATATTCGAAGAAGATAAACTTTCACATTACAAAAAAAAGTTATCAATAAATGCACATTATTCGTAAATAAATAGAAGGCTCTTCATGCAGAATTTAAGTATTCAGATCATCGCTCCTATTTCTTTACAAAAAAGAAATTTTTTCATTCTTTTTTTTTTTATTTGCATTTTATCTTGGAGCAAATTATCACAGAGAGTATTACTGAAAAATTACAATATATATGTCATTTCATTCTTTACTTTGAAAAAAAAAGAAACCAAACTTTCCTTTTTTGAAAATAAAAATAGAAAATTAAAATTAAAAGATCAAATCTGCGGAGAAGAATTTTTCATAAATTGACTAGTTTCTATTTTCTAAAGGATCAAACAATTTTTTCCTACTGCTCTGAATTTTCTTTTTTTAAATTACTAATTTAAAAAGTGAATTCAAATCAACGTTTTACATTTTCATTTTATCGAGAAACACATTGTGCGTTCATGATACAAATTAGTGTCGAATATTATTATTTAATTAATAAATAATAACAATAACAAGGAAAATTATAATTTCGGATATTTTTGCACAACAATTTTTCAATAAAAATATCCGAAATTTTTTTGAGATTCAGCAAAACAAATTATTCATATTCAAAAACGAAAAACTCTCTTTGGTAATTAATAAAACTAATAATTAGATTAGAAACAAGAATGATCTAATATAATTGTGCAGAGATCATTCTCTTGTTCTCTTCTTTCAATCGATATTTTAATAATTAGTCATCGTCATTGAGTTAATTTGATATCCTACCTACTCTAATGTATCTACAGTCATTTAAGTATATCTAGTCAATCGAGTGAGAAATTTTCCATTTTTCACACACAAACACCCACACTCACAATTACTTTACTTCGTGTTTAAGAAATAGTTTATAAAAATTAATTTTAAAATTATTTAAAATATTTTCAAAAATACTTTTTCAAACACGAATTAAAATATATTTTACATAATATAATTTGTATTGTGAACTGAATTTCCATTGATCATGGTTTCACAACTATTTTTTTTTTCAAATTCCATTGTAAATTTGTCTTCATTTTTGTATCTTCTCCTCTTTTAAATTTTGATTCTCCTGAAATATTCAGAAAAAAGGAAAAATAAAAAAAAAACCACCAAATTACAGATACATTTCAAAGCGCAGTTAGGAATTTACAGTGTCTAATTTTAATAAAGAAAATTTTATGTAATTTAATTGAAAATTAAATTTAAAAATAATTTTAAAATAAAATTAAAATTTTCATTGAAAGTTAAAATATTTATTAAATTTGCAAATTTTCTAATTTTTCTCAAATTAAATTATTAATTTTAAATAAATTTCACTAAAATCAAAATTACGAAAATTTTTTTCTAAAATTTAATTAAAATTTATATTTAAAATAAAAATATTTTTTTCCATACTTGACTAAAATTATTGTGTTTAAATTAAAAATTTTTATTTACTAAATTTGTTTGGCTCAAGTATTGCTATAATTATTGATAGGGGGAAAAATTAGCACTGTAAAATAAATAACTTTCATTTTGAGCAAAGAAGGAGAGCCTATCAAAGCGAAAAACTAGCAAAAAAAAAAATTTTTTTTCTTCTTCATTTGATGAAAAATTATCAAATGGCACTACAATAACAGTCTTTCTTCACTGTCTCTCACATGTCTCTTATTCTGTATTAAAATTTTCTCTCACTTTAATTTTTTTACAAATTAAAAAAATGTTCCAAGTCCACTACTTTCAATCAAAAGAATTTTCTCACCATTTTCCTCAAGCCAGTGGTTTTTTTTTCTTTCTTTTCCGAAGTAGGCGTCGCACTACTGCTCCTGTCACTCTCATCTGCATAACCATTGGCCGTTGAACCATTTAAATGTCCATCGGTTGTTGCAATACGAAGACTAGAGTTACTAAATTTATTTCTATTTTCCAATTTTCGTTCATTATTACTGGACGAAAATCGTTTACTACGTGATCCAAGTGCCGTTTTCATAAACGATGGTGAGGACAATTTCGATTTAAAACTCTTTTTAACAGTTTCAGCTTCAGATTCATTACTCGACACTGTATAAATATTTTTATTTAAATTTATTTCATTTGTTATTGAAGAATTTCCATCACTACCACCAGCTTCTTCGGTTGTTGATAGAATCTCAATTTTAGTATTCAGATTTTCATTCACCCAATTTTCAGTCGTCGAATCAGGTCTATTGTCACTTAAATTAATAGACTGCTTCACGATACTTGAACCTTCATTCAAAGACAATTTTCTCGATGGTAAATTATTACTAAAAACATCTTTATATCGTACAATGCCTTTAGTGTCTCCATTAGAGATTTTAAATGTCGTTTCCTTTTTTCGTTTTCTCTTCTTCTCCTTCCTGGAATGAAGTGAATTTGTCACTAATCTTTGATCTTCAATCATTAATTCTTCATAAGTGCCGGCAATATTATTGGCAATTTCACTTGGTCTTCGTTTTTTCGGTTTTTTCGGTAAAATTGTTTTTTCCCTAAGAAAATCCGTTGGTTTTCGCCGATTTGTTACTTTTGTATTTTCAGTGAATACATTTATTTCTCTATCCTCGTCATCGTCATCGAAATCAATTGTTCTTCGATAATAGGAAATAATGAAACTGATGATAATGACATTTATACAAATGAGAATGACATGTTCACCGAGATAATATAATTTACTTTGCCAACTGTCACGATCGTAAACGAGACTATCGACCGATATTGAAAGACTTTTAATCACTTCACGAAGCGCTGCAATTTCCTCCATTCTTTTCAAATCACGTTCTTCTCCTTTACGCGATTCTTCGCTCATTGCCGATGTTGCACGTTCGAGGGAGCGTTGCATTTCTTCCACTTGCTTCTTATATCTTCGACTCAATTCTTCTAAATATTGACCACTCAGTGACATATTACGCTCGAGAGCCTAAAAATGAAGAAATAATTCATGTAAATAGAGTTGATAATTATTCAAAAATTTAATAATAATAATAATAATAATAATAATAATAATAATAATAATAAAATAAATTATAAAAATAATTTAACAAGTAAAAAAATCTGATTGATTAATAATTTTTCTATTTTTAGACATCTTTTAAAATTATTTTTTAAGTGATTTTTATAATACAGGCAATAATTTTCGATATCTTGAAGAAAAAAAAATCACGTGCATGTAATTTAATAAAAACAAGACGTAACGGGATAATACGTGAAAATGGTTTTACATCATATTTACATCACTTGTTTTCTCACTTTAATTGGATTCAGTCGTCTGCGCGAAATTTTCAAACTTTGCTTACGTAAATTTAGCAAACAATCTTTACAATCGAGCCAAAAAAGTGCAACATTGTGCCAAATAGTAAATTAATTTCGAGCTAAAATTCGTTTATTGTACAATGTTGATAAAAAAAAAGAAAAAAATGGGAATTATTTTGAAACTTTTTGTCAAAATAATAATTCTATTTAAAATTTCAATAAAACTGAAGAAAGTGAAAAATTTTCTTTCAATAAAACTGAAGAAAGTGAAAAATTTACTTTCAATTGAAACCTAAATGTGTTAGTTTTAACATCTGCTTTAATATTTAAATCATACCTTAATTCTGTTGGAGAGTCTAAGAAAAACGGATTCTTTTTGCTGAGGTGTAGAACTAGCCGTGGGTTGTGCCGCAGATGCACTACCACCTTGTCCATTATTTACAGATTCACCCTCGAATTCTTTAAACTCAGACAGAAGACTATCGAAATTCATTTGCTCCTGCGACAGAATTTTAACCTCCTCACCTAAATCTAATTTATTTTGTTCCTGTCCCTCAATTTTCACATCAGGCAATTTATTAACTTCTTGAATTTTCACTTGCATTTCTTTAACTTCAATATCAGTCTTTTCCAATTCATTATTACTGGTTAAAGTCGCTGAAATATGAATCGTATTCTCAATTTTCCCCGTTGCTTCACTATGTGTTGATAAATCATCCTGTTTGATTACCGGACTCGGGGAATTATTTGACGAGACAGTGGTTACAATTTCCGTAGGATCAATTTGATCTTTACTCGGTTCCAAAACAGGAACTTCCTTCTTTGTTTCCTCATGATTCAAAGTTTTTGTCGGCTTTATTTGCGATTGAAGAATTTCATTTGTGGTTAAAGTTTCAACAACTGTTGGCGTAACTGAATCCGTTTCTTTGCCCGAATTTTCATTATTATTATTATTATTATTATTATTATTATTATTGAAATTTCCATGACGGGATTCTTGAATATTGATGGTTGGTTTACATGAAGGGGAGGAAGTATCGATGGAACAGGGTGGAGTCACTTTTGGCATGTTGTCAATTGAAAAATCACGTTTCTCTTCCTTTGAGCCGAGAATTTCTTCCTTTAGTGTTCCATTGTCAGGAATTGGGGCAATTTCATCGCTTGAATTGAGAACAACTTTTCCGTCCTTGGCGGCTAGGACATTGCAAAGAGCAATGAGGTAATCGGGCGTAAGAACGGAAGCGAGAAACGTTGCTTGAAGATCTCTCGTCTTACAGAAATTTCCATCTTCCTCGGATTTTCCATTGTGAGCCGAGCATAAATAACTGTCTCGTAAATTATTCCTTATTAGATTTGTATCAAGCAGAGAATTCAAGTCCCTGTGTCTACAGCTCAACAATTGAAAAACACGGGCGAATCTATCGTCTGAACAATTTTTACAAACAATCGCATATCTCGGTGTTGTACAACTGACAAAGGAACTTTGAAATAAATCACCTCTGATGCTTTCTTGAATTTTTGTGATATTATTTCGACTCAAGTCGCCCGTTTTAACGAGAACTTCAGCCGCTTTTCGAACGATACTCAAAACGGCGTCTCTTGCACTGCCAAATAAATTTCTCGTCGATTCACCGCCTTCGGATTCAAAAAGTTCTTCATTATTTTCATTATCATTGTCCTCGTCATCTGAATTTGATGTTTGAACTTCGGTCTCAGTTTCAAGTACCTCAAATTCACTGGTGCCATAGGCACGAAAAAGTGAAATCGGACAAAAATGCTCGGAGCCATAATGAGAATGGAGTTCAATTTTAATAAATTTGCCAAACAATTGTGGTTGTAGGACAAAACTTTGAATGTCACGCTCGTCCTTTGCTGTGAAATGACCAACGGAACTCCATTCTCGCGTTGGATAACGATCATTGACAAATACGGAAAATTCTTTCGGTGACGAGCTAAATAATTCAAAGTTGGCTAATTCAATTTTCTTCGCTTGAATCGCTTCGCAAAGTTCAACAATGAACCAAATTCGTGAGGTGCATTTGTTTAGCATGTATTCGTCACGCGTTGAAACAAGAACATTTCGAGCACTTTGGGATTCATGATTGGCAGCTATAATTTTCGCTCCACAATCCGGTGAGGCGTAATTTTTCGAGCGCATTTTCATTCCACCGACATTCTTCCCTGGACTGCCAGGTGTTTGAACGGAAACATTTGGATGTGCTGAAAAAGAAATTAATTGTATAAGAAAATAGAAAAATAATTCGAAAAATTCTAATTTAATATTTTTTATTAAATAAAAATTTCGCTCTCACTCTTCTTTTTCTCGTCTTCTTCCAATTGTTTTTGGGACCATTCAATAAATGATGGCATGTCTTCTTGTGTGTCAGAAGATCCTGGTGTGATAATCCCTTCGGGAGGAATGGATGGCGTATCATCATTACTTCCCAGTTGTAATTTTGTCGTACTTTCATTTAATTCCGTGATTTCGACATGATTAATTTCGACGTTCTGTGATGCTTCATCCTTCGTTTGAATTTCATTCTCAATTTTAATATTTTCCTCAAAATTTGTTTCCTCCACACCTGACTTTTTTTCAGCTCTAACAATAACTACAGTTTCGGCATCGTCATCAACTGTTTTCGTCTCTTTTGTCTCAGAGATATTATTAATAATTGCAGTATCATTAATTCTCTCGGTTGTTATGACAAACTCTGATTTTGTCTCAGTGGCGCTCTCAAAAATTTCTTCCTCCTTTCTAGGTGTCGTATTACTTAATGATAAATTATTAGATAACGATCTTGCTCTAAATTCCGAGACGATTTTTGGATCAGCCAAACTTTGCAGTTCGGAGGCTGCAGTATCAACTAAAGTCAGTACAACTGACTGACCGGATTCTGATATTCTGGAAAATAGAACAAATTTGTAAATTTACTTTTTAAAATATTTTTCATTTTTTATTTTTAATATTTTTTCATTTTAAAACATTTGAATATTTGAATTGAATTTAAACACCTTTTAAATATTATTAGAAAATATTTTTCAATAATTAAAAATAGTAAATTTGGCACTTTTTGTTGAAGTGGCTTTAAAAAATAAACTCGAGACCATTTGGCTTGGGATTTAAGAAAAAAAAAATTAGATAAGTAAACAAAAAATTTTTCCCAAATTCCATTCTTTTTTTTTCAAAAATGGAATTTATTGGGATTAACTATTTATTTTCTCACCGATGATAAAGACAGGCGGGAATGCACCATAGAGTAACAATAATAACGAGATAAAGAGCAGCCGCATGAAGAAGATATCGTGATGTAGAAATTTGAGTTCCTGGATCCTCCATCCAGTGCATAGGACACTCTTGAGAATTCTTTAATATAATCTTTCCCATATCCTCTTTCTTTTGCTTTTTCCGTCACGAATCATTGATGATTCCAATAACATAACTTTTTATTTTCTTATCAACAAGTCTATAATTTTTTTTCCACTTTTTCTTCTTATAACCGTTATATCTTTTTTCTAAATCGAATTTCAGATAAAAAATAATTGTTAATTCTCTGTTTTCGTTTCACAAGAAAAAACTATGAAAATCCATGTGGTCGAGTTTTCATCACTATATATTTTGCAAAAAAAATTACAATTAGAAATAAGTTAATTAACAATAATTATTTATTTACAAAATTTTTGAATAATTAATATTCTTTAATGAAAACGATGAACTTTGGTAATAATATTGACTATGAAAAATATGAACTTAATAGTCTTCTTACAAGTAATTATTATTTATAATAAATAATAATTATTGTTATTTTTCAAAAATTTTGTAAATAAATAATTATTGTTAATTATCTTATTTTTAATTGGGGCTTATTTTTTTTAACTGTTTTATACCCAGAAATAAATGTAGAATATAAAACAATTTTTTTATTTTTGATGGGACATGAAGAACCCAGTTGTTTAATAATAATTTATAAATAAACAATTAAAAAAATTATTAAAAATGAAAATATTTTTAA
The DNA here is from genome assembly GCA_001855655.1 of Leptopilina clavipes. Taxonomy (NCBI): domain Eukaryota; kingdom Metazoa; phylum Arthropoda; class Insecta; order Hymenoptera; family Figitidae; genus Leptopilina; species Leptopilina clavipes. The sequence continues at coordinate 49,795 of JUFY01022158.1, forward strand.
ACAAAAATTATTTTCGTACACTACATCTTGAGACAATAAAAATCCTTTTATTAATAAATCAGTTGAAAATGAAATAGTGTTAAATCAATTATTATATCGAAATTTAATTTAAAACCATTTCATCAATTTAATTTCATCTCCCCGTTCTCGTGAAATTGGAGTTTCTCAATCACTTGCGAGAGATAAAATTAAATTTGCTTCAGGAAATAAGTATTGAATTACAAATTGTACTGCAAAAGAGAAAAACTTTCACACTGATTGAAAACTAATCAGTCAGTTATAATTAATATTGATAATTAAAGTAATGATTTTTAGTGCAATTATAATTTATAACTTTAATAATTTCTTGTACCACTTGTTGTAACAGAGTAAAGCTAACAATAATTATTGTTGGCTTAGAAACAACCAAAAAAATTTAGTTTCTTACAGACCTGCTTGTGACCTTTTAATTTTGAGGTTATCTTCGACTATTTGACCTAATTTCTCGAACTTTTATTCTCTTGTGAATATTGACCTAAATCTTGAGGTTGTATTTTCCTATTGAACTTCGAATTTTGAACTAAATTTGAGGTTATATTCTCCTATTGACCAATATTTCAAAATTCTTTTTCAAGAAACTTCAAACTTTGACCTAAATTTTGGGGCTGTATTCTATAGTTATTTTAATATTGATCTATATTTTAAGATTTTTTTATGTAACTTCAAACTTTGACCTAAATTTTGGGTCTATATTCTCCTACAGTTATTTTAATATTGACCTTAATTTTGAGGTTGTATTTTTCTATTTAACTTCGAATTTTTACCTGAATGTAAAATTTTTTTCAGTCTTTTGAACTTTTGATTTTTCTTTGAAGTATTATTATTTACGTCCTTATAAATGACGGACCTTTATAATTTATATTTTATTAATATTCAAACAGCCGGATATTATATTTTAGCGCAAATTTCATAATTAACTATCAATCATTTCGGTTAATTAGAAATTAAATGTAATAGAATAATTTGGTTAAATGCGGCAGTTCGGTTGAAAAACATATGATCAAACGCAAATTCAGATGAATATTGATTTAATCGTAAATTCGATTTCATGCATTTCTCTCTGAAATTGAAAAATTCCAGCAAATAACATTATTTGAAAATTCTTTATTTTCGTCCAATTGTCGAATTATGAATTCTTTTTTATAAAGTTTCTACAAACTATTTTTTTTATTCGTTTCTTTTTCTTCTTCTTTTTTTTTCAAACTATGAGTTTTTAAAGTAGGACTTTTGAATATTGAAGTGCAAAAGAATTGTTCCAAAAGAATTTGTTAAATTACCTTTGGAATATGATTCATGTTTGGAATGTCTCTCACTTTGAATGAAGAGAGAAAAGAAGCACAAAAGTGAATTTTTTATTTTGAAGGGGAAAAAATGTCGTCAAAGAGAGTAATAATGATTGGAGACAGCTTTTTGCAAAAATTGGAACATCTACTTTGCTTGCTTTGTGAAAAAGAAAACTTGTCATCAGTGATCGAAAGTGAACTTTCCATAGAGCGTGCGAATGTTCTTTATTTTTCAGGACACGTTAATTTAACATTGACGATTTCTTTAGCAGCAGCAATATAAGCCCTTGAGAAACCTTGTCTCGAAGAATAGAATTAATGATAAAATTCATATACTTTCTTATTTGATATGTTGTCGAACGCACTTGTTCATCTCGATAGTAAACTTTCGTCTCGCAAAAGTTTATGAATAATAGATATACACCTAAAGCTTTCTAAGGCACTCCACCACACTGCACATAAATCTTTAACAGCCTCCTAACATTTTCATTTCAATATTTCAAAGGAGAATTTCCAAACTTAGGTACATAAACTAACCAAAAAGGATTCATTTATTCTCGAACAAAATTCCATCTATTAAAAATGTGTCACTCAACATTTTTAATCTGATGTAAAATAATTTTTTATCTCATTCTTAAGATAATATCTATAATTAACGGTTAATTCAATTAACTGATAATTCAATAGGAAGTAAACATTTTCTGGTAAAAATAATAGTTGTGTGATTCTTGTAACGAAGGGAAAGGATGGCACTTGAGATACTTTCTATAAAAAATATTGAGAACAGAGACTTAATAGCGAAAACTTGATCGACAAAGATTCAAGTGTCCGAAGAAAGTTTAGTGAAACCTAACCAGAGAAGTTTTATATATATTGATTGAAAAAAAAAACAAATCCAAGTGTCAATAGAAAACTTATTTTACATGCGGGAATTAATTTCCTTTACTTTCGAGGCGCGTACTTTCCCTCCCTTCTTTTTTTTATAATGCACATATATCTATTGGTCTAAAATGTCACCCCTGATAATAATCTTTATGGAATTAAATTTACAGACGATTAGAGATATTGATTTACAAATGGATAAGCATTTTATAGAAAGCAGAAAATATATATATATGTGTATATATATTGGAAATAGAATAGCGAAATTTTTATCAGATATAATAAATTTTCAAAATGATATTATCCATACTTGATATCATTGGCCAATTTATTCATAGTATCTCGATTCATGTATATTACAAAATAATGGGACGCATGAATGTAAAATTTCATTTCACTGAAATATGTGACTGAAATTAAATGATTTAATGTAATTTAATCATTTAATGTAACTTCAAACTTCAATTTTTAATTGTTTAAATAAAGATTTAACTGAAAAAAATTTATTTGATTTAAATAACCGATTACTTGTCTATTATCAAATCAATATGTATTTATTTGTATCAAATAAATTTTATGAGTCAATTAAGTGGTATTTGATTCGAATACAGAAATTATTGATTCAATTATAGTTTATTTGATTATAAAAAAATTATTTGGTTCAAGTAAATATTTATTTAATAATAAAGTAATCGGTTATTTGAATCAAATAATTTTTTTTCAGTGTATAATTGAATCGTGAATTTCGAAAAGGGATCAACTCTATAAAAACCATAAGTGTCATTTTCGCATAACAAATGACAGTAAAAATGACTCTTATGGTTTTTAGAGTTGAGCCCTTTTCGAAATTCATGATTCAATTCAGAACGAAAATAATAAATAAATTTTAAATAGGTATATGTTTTTAAGTTCATTTTCTTCTAATTTCTTAAGGCTAATGTGCCTTATGTGATAGAACACATAAATAATTCAAATTGTTTATAAAGTTTTTATTAAAAATATGCGGAATTCTTTTAATTTACAATCATGCAATTATTATTTTCATTAAAAAGAGTGAATATTTTTTAATAATCAGTGGTAAGTTTCATTAATTTATTTGTCAACGGCTTTTGAGTTAATAATTTTTTATATTAAAATTGTGTAATATTTTGCTAATGCAAAAATAAAACTAACAAAAATATAAAATTTCAAAAAACTGTTAAAATTATTTTTTTTCTGTTGTGAACTGTATAGATTTTCAGAAAATTTTTAACATTTCAGAAAATCAATTAAATTGGAAACAGTTGAGCTGAGCGGACCCGACAATAATTTGTTTTTGATTACGCGCTTTTTCCATTTAACCGAATTATCATTTGACACATCTTTTTTTTTCTCGGGCTCATTATTGAAAATTATGCATGGAAAATTCACAGAATTTTTCAATGAAACAAAATTTTTAGAAAAGCGACGATATCTGAGATCTACGGTCACTGCCTTTGAACGGTATGTGAGGTCTCATTTTTAATCTGCCAACAAAAGGACAAAATAATGACAAAAAAAAAAATTTTACATAATGTCAATTGTTATCTAAAAAAATAATAATAGTAAAAATAATTAATATTAATATCTAAAATATAGCATAAATTGTACACAATTTACGTTGTTTTAGATATGAATTTATATTATATGTAAAAATTTTTTATATAGACCTATATTTTAAGATTTTTTTATGAAACTTCAAACTATGACCCTAATTTTGAGGCTATATTCTCCTATAGTTATTTGAATATTGACCTATATTTTAATATTTTTTAAAGAAATTTCAAACTTTGACCTAAATTTTAGGGTTGTATTCTCCTATTGACCTATATTTTAAGTTTTAAGATTTTGTATAAAACTTTAAACTTTGACCTTAATTTTAGGGCTATATTCTCCTATAGTTATTTTAATATTGACCTATATTTTAAGATTTTTTATAAAGTTTTAAACTTTGACCTAAATTTTAGGTCTATATTCTCTTATAGTTATTTGAATGTTGACCTAAATTTTAAGGTTATATTTTCCTTTTGAATTTCAAACTTTGACCTTCATTGTGGGGTTATATTCTCCTATTGGTCTATATTTTAAGATTTTTTTTTATAAAACTTTAACCTAAATTTTGGAACTATATTCTCCTTTAGTTATTTGAATATTGACCTATATTTTAAGATTTTTATAAAGCTTCAAACTTTGACCTAAATTTTAAGGCTATATTCTCCTTTAGTTTTTTTAATATTGACCTATATTTTAAGATTTCTTATGAAACTTCAAACTTTGACCTAAATTTTAGATCTATATTCTCCTATAGTTATTTGAATGTTGACCTAAATTTTAAGGTTATATTTTCCTTTTGAACTTCAAACTTTGACTTTAATTTTGGGGTTATATTCTCCTATTGCCCTATATTTTAAGATTTTTTGATAAAAACTTCAAACTTTGACCTAAATTTTGGGATTTTATTTTTTAGTTATTTGAATATTGGCCTATATTTAAAGATTTTTTTATAAAACTTCAAACTTTGACCTTAATTTTGGTGCTATATTCTTCTATAGTTATTTTAATATTGAACTTAATTTTGAGGTTGTATTTTCCTATTGAACTTCGAATTTTGACTTGAATTGTAAGGTTTTTTCAGTCTTCTGACCTGTGAGTTTTGATTTTACTTTGAAGTATTATAATTTAGGTCCTTATAAAGGAAGCACCTTTATAATTTATATTTTATTAATATTCAAACAGCCGAATATTATATTTTAGGGCAAATTTCAAAATTAACTATATCAATCAATTCGGTTAATTAGAAATTAAATGTAATAGAATAATTTGGTTAAATGTTGCAATTCGGTCATTCTTTTGTTCCTTATTTTATTTTTAATATGACAATATTTATGGTTATTATCAATAAAAGTTTTTCTTATTTCCATGTAAGAGAAAAAATTGCTGCGAACTAAGAGGAATCCTAATATTGAGATAAGTTTTTTTTCGTTTTAGTTTCCATTGGACCTTATATATTTAAAGATGATGATGATAATTTTAGAAAATCAAAATATTTTTATTTTAAAATGATAAATTCTATATTCGGAATGGATTGACATTACGTCTGTACTATGATCAAAGATACTAAACTCATTGACCTTCTTAATTAACGATCATGTTATGAATTACTACATCAGAAATTATCAATTGATCTACAAATCACATTTATGAAAGAACGTCAGGGATAAAGAGTCATTCACCGATTCGAGAGTGAAACCCTTTTTTTTATAAAAACTGCGGAAAAAATAGAGAAATTACATTTTTTTTTCTTAATCTGGCGCCTCTAATTTTATTTATAGATAGGTAACATTTTTTTACCTCCTTATAACTCTTCAAACAGTGGAATATTCCATCAAACTTACACCCAGAGAAATGTTTTATTTTGAATCAAATATAATTTATTTGAGCTAAATAAACGTTTATTTGTTTTAGAGCCTACTAAATTATTTATTTGTTTTAAATAAAATTTTTGTTTGAAGCAAATAAATTTTTATTTGTTTTAAATAAATATTTATTTGAAAGAAATAAAAATTTCCTTTGAAGCAAATAAAATTTTATTTGACAGAAATAAAAATTTTCTTTTAAGCAAATAAATTTTTATTTGTTTTGAATAAAAATTTTATTTGACAGAAATAAAAATTTTCTTTGAAGCAAATAAATTTTTATTTGACCCAAAT
>JUFY01022160.1:0-13950 GCA_001855655.1 Leptopilina clavipes
CAAGGCACAAGCACACATGCACATGATGAAACTGATTATGGAAGTAGTTTTTTCAGTTTCGATTTCAGACACTTAATTTTTTTTAAGATATAATAAAGACAAAGTTGAAAAGTAATCTCAAAGACCATTCGTAGCTGAAAAACTATTAAGAGAAAAAAGATTAACAATGCAAAATGTGCTTAGACTAGAAAGAGTCGATAATTAAAGAAAAACTGAGTCCATCCTCAGCTTTTGAAATAATTAAGTATTTAAGAATTTTAAAATTGACGTTTTGAATAAAAAAAAATTGTAGAAAAAATATCCGGAATAACTATTAGTATAATAATAACTAATAATAACTATTAGTTTTCATTTTTATAATAAAATATTCTCCTTTCAAGCAAGCTTTTCTAAAATTTTCAATAATTTCGTGATATATTTTACTATTCCCGATGTGAAGTGTTTTATACGTTTTCTTCTAAATTTACACTTTTGTTTCAAGTTAATGTTCTGATATCTCCTTGTATTTTTTTCTCTATTTGCATGACATTCTCAACTTTTTCTTTTCTTTCCCTGTCAACTGCATTTTCGGTTCTTCAATTCGCTTTACTTTACTCCTGTTATTCCCTAAATTTTCCTTTGTTCTCTGACAAAAAAAAATTCAACAGGTTTGAAAAAGGGGGAAGGGGAGAATTTTTTGACGCACAACATCGTGAGACAGATTTTTATGTCTGCTAGTAAAAAAAGCAAGCTATTCGCAAAGTCGATAAGCGCCAGTCCAAGTGAACGTGGAAGAAGCACTTAAGATAAAGTGGTTCCCCCATTGAGAAGGTCGTGGTGACTTTACCTTTAAACTCGACTACTTTTTCGTCATGCTTTTACAACGAAATATATATATATTATACACGATGTGCACAAGACTTTCCGTCGAGATGTACAATAATACCGCTTTTTATTGGATTTGTCGTTAGGAAAAGTTATTGCCTCAAGTTCTTAAAGAGGAATTTTTATTTCTGTAAAAAAGTCTTTTTCGCGAATTTGATTTATTCCTAATGTTATTCCTAATATAATTCCTAATGTTATTCCTAATGTTAATTTTTAAATTAAATCATCTAAAATTTTCAGAACAATGACAATATTTACATCGCATGCTTAAGTGGTTGATACCACTTACAGCCATCTTCGATTTTAATCAGTAGATCTTTCCACATTTTTGATAACAGAATATATTATTAAATAAAAAGAAATATCGAAAAGATTACAATTTTATACTCAATCGATCATTCAAGATATTGAATTTTGTAAACAAGTGGATTTTTATTTTTGTTTTTTTTGTTTAAATAGTAAAAGCTGGGATGGATCTCGGTGCTAAACGAAGGTCAAATATGTGAAAATCAATAAAATTATAATTTGCAGTCTAGTGATCAATACATCGATCAGTCAGTCAATCATCAATCAGAGTGAGTGATATTGTGTTACCGGGGAGCCCATGTGAGGCTCAGCGGGGTAGCTGTCACCGGAAGTAGCACTGAGGAGTACCTTTTCCATTTTGCTGAGGTGAAGGGCATACTTGTCGTGTGCTCTGAACTGCATGAATCGCATATTACTCGACTGCGATAATTCCGTTATGCTTTTTATGCTCGGAAAAAATCTGTCGAAAGAGAAAAAAAAATGAAAAATTGTTCACAAAAAAAAAAAACAAAAAACTGTAAAGTAATGGTAATAAATTGTAAATAATAAATGAATTATTTTTTTATTGAATCAACTTCTGCTTGTGAGTTTACTTGCAACTTACTTGAACATGGTTTGCACAGCAACTATTGTATTACAATCAGCCAAAGTGTCTTCCTCAGCGGAATTACTGAGTTCTTTGTTGACAACCACGACATTTTCCGCTAAAGTGATACCAGCTCGTAAAAGGTCATCTAGGCAATCTATGGAGCCCAGCATCCAATAGATCAGAGGAAAATAGGAAATAGCATCCAGAAATGCAATTTCCGGTCTCCTTTCCAGTAGAAGGATGATAGGATTTAGAGACGTTTTTGACCTATTACGAAATTGATAAAAAAAAATTATTTTTTATTCAAAACATAACAATTTGTTATCATGTCAAGATCAAAATATGCAAATTTTATCCTTTTGTATATAAATTATTCTTTTTATCAAACTCGTTTTGATTTTATAAAATAACTTTTTTATTAAATTTTACTGTCGTCGATTCGATAAACTTTCATTGCTCGCGTATATTTAAAATTTTGAAATTTACAGTATTTGAAGAAACGAAAAAAATTCTTTCTTTGAAAAAAAAGAAATAAGACAGGTAATTTCTTTACAATTTATCTTCGTAATCATTTTGTACCTGAAGTGGGCTCTCAATGGAATGATAAAATTATAAATTCCATTGCTGGCATAGTCGGCAGCTAAAATAATAGTTTTATTCTGCCAATTATATTCTTTAGCATTCCTATAACTGCAATGCTCACATACCTAAAAAAAAATTTATTAACGTTTGTTAACTATTACAGAATAATTTTTGATCTTGCTATTTTTTTTCATTAAATTCGAAACTGATTTTTAGACAAGAGCAATTATTTTAATACTATCTCAGAAAAATTAAATTTATCTTTCAAATAACGAAATCAAAATCAGTAGAGATAAAATTAAAATAGGCAAGAAAAAAAGTATAGAAAATTATTGCAAAAAAAAATTGTCGATTGTCTTACTTGAGCCAGCTGAAGGCAACAAAGTGGCTTTTTTTCCTTGAGTAAATAACAAAGTGTTGGTGAGACTCCGATGAAAGGTGAAACAGGCGGAAATCCTTTGACAATTCTGTAAAATTTTTTTTTTTTTTTAATACTATAATTTAAGAAAGAAATGTGTTCAGTGGTGTAATTTGAAGACTTCGTCGATCTTAGAAGGAACTTTCATTAAAATGGTAATGAATAAGCGATAAGAGAAACACATAAACGGAGTCAATTACAATTATCGTTTTTTTTATTATCACTAACATATGGGTAATTATCGTTTTTTTATTATCACTAATATATAGTTTACCCTAAGCATACGCCTCGAAATGACAGAAATGTTTATTATAAACTGCCGGTTCGCATGAAGTTACATCCAGAATGAGTATTTTTAAAGAAAAACCTACAAATATAAGGTGAATTCAATTCGAGTGCCATGTGCTTCCTGAAGAATTTCAAAACAAGTAATCGATTTTACAGGACACTTGTATCTTGTAAGTGACGATAATTATTATTAATAATAATTATAATTATTCAAATTATTAATATTTCAAACATAATTCCAATGTTTTATTACCAAGTAATTATTATTATTTCAATTAATTACTTCGAAAGTTCATTTTTGATATACAAAGTATGTTTCAAATCCATTTCGTGAAATGATGCGCTTTATCCCATTTTTCCCTTAGAAAGTAAAATTTATTTATACACATTAATAAAATTACAATATATAGAATAAAATAAAATAATAAAATAAAAATAAAAAAATTATCTTGTCTCTAAACATGAATAAGTCACTTTTGACTAATACCGCGATCCTATTTCATTAGCCAAAAGTGATTTATTCAAATTTAGAAAGCAGCTCTAAATTTCAGTTTTTAGACAAAATATTAATTTTAAAAATATGTTTCCTACAATGTTAATTAAAACTTCCTCTTTATAATCTTCTATCATGAAGAATGTTTTTGAATTAAAAAATTTGATCATTCTTGATAAGATCTAATTTATGAAAATGCGAGTGACATTTAAGGAAAATTGATTAGCATGCAAAAATTGCGAAAAGTATATGAAAATTGAAAATTAAATTATCATGTGTGTTATTAGCAATTTGACACTAAACATGCAGGATACAACATTTATGACTATATTAAGGAACAAATTGGTATAATTGTTTTTTTTTGGAAATCGTTGGATTGAATGAATTGTTGAATGAATTTTTCAGTAAATCTGGGTGCAATTTGCGTGGGATTAACAATTGGTTGGCCAAATCCATCAATTGATTTAGATATTTTTGGTCAAAATGGAAAAAATTATGGATTCATCACTAGTGCAAGTTTGCAGACAATAATAAATGGAGGTGCGAGCATTGGCGCATTTGTGCCAATATTATTGGCTGATAATTATGGAAGGCGTTTTTCATTTTTCTGCTCCGCCGTGACTTGTTCAATTTTCTGGCTAAGCGTCGCATTAGCAGTGAATAAAATGGTAAAAACAAACATTTTATTTGGCCCAGAAAAAATAATAATAATTAGCTGCTAAATAAATAATTCTCTCCAGTTACTTTTTTCCGCAGCCACATTTGCAGGCTTTGGAGTTGGAATTTATGTGACCACTTCTGTTCTCTATGTGGGCGAAATATCATCTCGCGAAAATAGAGGAACCGTCGGTGCTTTAACATCATTATTTGCTCATTTTGGAATTCTTACTGTTGGCCTTTTGGCACTCTATATAAAACTCGCAACACTTGCACTAGTCATTGTCATAATGCCATTGACATTTACTATTTCAATTTTCTTTTTAATGGAGGAATCGCCGTATTTTCTTTTCAAAACAGGAAAGGTGAGCGAAATATTTATTTAAAAAAAATTTAAATTTAAAAAAAATAAAAAATAAAAAATTGTTTAAATAAAAATGTGATGTTACAGGTTCTTGATGCTAAAATTGCTTTGAAAAATTTACGAGGCGCTAGAACGGTATTGGAAATCGAGGATGATTATAAGTCAATGGAGTGTTTTTTCAATTCCGAGTATCATATGGAAAAGAAAGCAACCAGTGTCTTTAGGGAATTTTTTTTCCCACGGAATGCAAAAAAATCGTTGATAATAATATTGCCCTTAATGTGCCTCAGTCAAATGATTGGTAGTTTTGCAATGAATGAATATTTGGAAAATATTCTAAAAGACTTTGTTCCACGTTACGAGTACGCCATCTTATCATCAATAAACGTTTTATCCGATGGCTTTTGCTTACTGGCAATTGAGAAAATTGGTCGTAAGACCCTACTGATTATTTCTATCGTTGGATCAGCGATTTGTTGTTTCGTGCTTGCGTTGCACAAACTAATACAAAAAAAGGATTGTAAGAGTTTAATGAAAGGCGAAATGTTGATACCAATGTTACTGTTATTGGCGTACTATGCCGTTTATTTCTTTGGACTCATTCCCCTTGTACCAATTTTGGCCGGTGAAATTTTTCCCAATCGCGTGAAAACCATGGCCTGTGCAATTTGCATTTCCCTTGTCTACATTGCCGCACTCAGTGTGCAAAATGTTTTTGAACTTTTGAAATATAAAACAAATTTTTGTTTAGCATTTAGTATCTTTGCGATTCTCGGTTCAATTGGACTTCCATTAATTGTTTCGTTTTTGCCTGAAACGAAGGGAAAGAGTTTGTATGAAATTCAGAGTGAGCTGAATACAATCTGTGTTACGTTAGCTTAAAAGGGAGAATTTCGATATTTGTTTCATTATAAATAATGTAAAAAAAAGGGAAAAAGAAAAATTGATGTTTTGTGAAGAAAAATTCAAGTGATGCGTTGGGAACAAATAAAAGCATTTTGTGAATTCTTTGTGTGAAAAAAGAAAAATGTTTACTGTTTTTATGTGGAGAATGTATTAGAGAAAAAGGGGGACTCACCCTTTAAAGCTGCAGGCAGTAAAGTCGTTCGAGAAGTGGCGTAGAGCAAGACGAAGTGCACAAAGGTGTTACAGGAAGGAAGACATCGAAAACATCCACGAGATTACAGGGTGACATGTCAGGCAGGACATCATTGAATGCAACGACGTCACGTTGGTAGTACACGCAGGCATCGAGAGAACATTGTGAGGATATGCACATTGATCGTGAGCAAAATCTCATATATTATGGAAATGGGTTTTAGAGACATAACAGGGAAAATGTAACGACCACATGGGATATTTTATTTGACTGCGGGGAATATTAAGCGTCTCATCTCTCTCACAAAATAATCATTAGAGCATAACAACCTCCAAAAGTGCATTAAATAATAATTGACAAATTGTGCAAAAGATTTATTCATTTTAGAAACTTTTTCCAAAATTTCGCTAGTATTAAATTAAATAAGAAGATAAGATAAGATAAGATAATAGGAAAATAAGATCGAATGAATTAAATTTAGAAACTAAAAAGGCAGACTGTTTTTTTGTGTACTTTAAATAAATATATTATTAAAGTTTAATGCTGATGGGAAAATAATTTACTTCTCCCTTGAGAATGCATATATATATTTAGCTGGAAGATATCAGGGTCAGACGTCTGCTAGATTTTAACGATTGTATCATAAACTTACAAGTTCTCCAGACTCGAGGAATTCTGTACGTATATATATATACTTTTCTTTAACGAGTTTTATACTTACGTTTTTATTTGAAACGCTTATCTCGCTTTATTGTTTTCGTTTTACTTAACAATGGAAATAATTTACTTCCAAAGAGTCTTTAAATCTAAGTGACCTTTAAATACTGATAATTTGCCAAATATTTTAAATTTTTTTCCGTTTCATTTTCTTTCATTTTAAAATTTAAACTAAAAAACATAATTTTTCTTAAAGCTTAGAGAATTTTCGTTGTTGTAAAAAAACAACAATTTTTTGTTTTTAAATTTAACACTTAATTTTGCAAGAAATTTATTTTTGTATAGAAGATATTTTTGATTAAAAAAAAATTGGAAAAACTACAATCAGTGCATAAATACGTATCATGCAAGTGAAACTTTTCTATCTGCGTGCGAAAATATATTGTTTTCAACAGTTTGTTTTTTAAATAGATTTCACTGCACACATCAATTCACGTCGATATTATGAAACTGACAATACAAGATATAAAAATCTCAATTGCCTGTAAAATGGATTTACAACATTAGTCTTTCAATATAATATAGTTATATTCAATTCAATTCAATATAATATTCAATATAATAGTTAATAATAATGAATTTAAAATAAAAATCAATTTGCAATTTTTTATATGTCTCGGAAAATTGAGTGTATGAAAAAAAATGGGCGTGATAAGAAAAAGCTCATATTACTCACGCTATCTTTTCACTTGGAGATCTCCAGGGAACATCGTCATCCAATTCATCTTCTGATTCATCGCCTTCATGATCCAGAGATTCTTGACCAGGCAAGTTTAACGTTGAACTGGTCAACATATCTGGTACTGGCAAAATACTCGGTCTTCTACTACCTGAAATTTATTTTCATTTCATGTTGGAAAAATTCTCGAAAATTCAAAACTAAAAAATGTTGAAAACAGTTATTTGGTGATTAATAAATATACCTAGTCGAGTTGGTAAAAATAATTCCTAATATAATTCAGTGTAAAACATTTAGTCTTGCTTTCAATAAATTTTTCATTTTCTGTGAATCTTTCTTTTTGTGAAATATTTTCTGATTAATACATTTATTGTGTAACTTGAGTGTCATTGAAGGATGAGCTGTTATCTGTTAAAAGTGATGATTGATGCTTTCAGCTTTAACATATACGATTTAACGTAATTTGATACTAATTTAATTTTCTGATATGAGATGAGATCTATCACAAAATTATTATATCATATTTTAAACGAAAATTTGAAATTTTAATTAAATTTTCATATAGCACTATTTCTGTAACCAATAATATGATTACCAGCCCATTATCACCTGTCGCTTATCAATTTTATAAATTTTCATTATTTCGTTTTTAAAATTAGTTCTTTTTTTATTGATAATAAATAATAATCGACAATTTCAATAATAATAAATACCTCTTCTTTGTGTCAAAATTTCCGGACTAAGAAGATTTGGATTTGGATCAATTGATCTTGGAACGTCCAAATGATTTGTTATTATTGGCGTTTGTGGTGAGGATCCTGCGTCCTTCAGACACTGTCTCGAGTCCCCTACTGTCCCCGTATCCAGATATGTTGCTGGAAATATGACAAATTTTATTATTTCAAGATTCGAAAATAATTTTCAATATTAATTTGAAAAAAAGGGTGTAGAATTTTTTTCTAGGAAACCAATAATTTTACAGTCAAAAATTACTTAAAAGAAGGGACATTAAAATTGATTTAATTATAAAAATCATTTGAAAACAGTAATATGAAAGTTACTACAAGGAGTTGAAAAAGTTTCTTTAAAGTCGATAGCAGAGAGTGTTTTTAAGGCAGCAGGGTGCTAGAGAAATTTCTAGTTTTAAGAGGAAGTGTAAAACGATTTTTTGTGTTTCTATAAAAAATACGTCTTCCCCCCACCCCTACCCTTTTTGTGTAAAAAATTGTTTCTGCATTGAGCAATATTTTTACCAAGAAGGTCCTCAAATTCGTTATAAATTCAATGTGTGTAGGTCATGGAAATGAATGTGAATTGTGAAGTAAATGGTATAAAGTGTATACTGTATACGAATATACATTGAACACGTAAAGCAGTAGCATATAAAGATAAACCAACTGGGAAAGGGACACTGGGGGAAAACTACGGTTTAATGCGGTTGCCATTCAGGGATTCGTATATACCACACAGTCTGATTTCTGCTTCACAGTTATACCTTTGAACTCATACTATAATTTTATTTAACATTTTAAAATATTCGATTTAGTTTTTCTTTGTTTTTAAAAAAGAACAAATTATTCTCCATTTACTCTCTCGAGACTCAATTACAACCGCGTATGAAGTATTTTATATAAAACTTATTATTATATTTATTTATTTATTTATTCATTTATTAAAAATGCCATTTCATTTTCGTTTGATGAAATGAATCTATTTTTTAATTTATCTCCTTTCATCTAAATCGATTAATATTAATTTTGATAATTAATTGAAAGTTTGTTTGGAAAAAAAATTTTTCTTTACTTTTCTATTTGTATTACTTGTGAAAATTGTGGTTGAATTTTTAGTGAAACTAATATAAACGATGAGGAAATAAGAAAGAGTGAAGAGTGAAAGACTTTGAAATAGACGGAATTCTTTCCCGGAAGAAATATTGGAATGAAAGCTTGAAGAGGCAATTAAGCTCACAAGACAAATTGTGCAAAAAATAAAATCATCACATCTTACTTGAATTCAAGACCTGTTACTATAACTTATAGCAATAGAGAAAAAATTTGACATTTTTTTCCTATGACCGGAAAATTAGTTTTTTAATTAAGTAAACAGCTGAAAATTGGAAAAGGGATTAATATATATCTCAATAAAGTTTATTTCTAAAAAAAATTCATAACGGAGAATATAAAAAATTGCATATTTTGCAAATTTTTCACTATAAATTTCTTTCTTTAAATATTCTAGAATTTGCGTTTCAAAAGGCAAGCAATAAAGATTGTTTAAATGCAAGAACATGAGGATAGACAGAAAATTTTAAAAATCATTATTGTTAGCATTAGCATGTATGTGAATAGACTCAAAAGTGACATCTTATTTTGATTAAATTAAAATTGATATACAAAAATAATTTCAATTATTTGAATTTAAATTGAATAAATTTCAATTATTTGAATTTAAATTGAATAAATTTAAATTTGATATATTTAAATATTTTTTATTTAATATAGTTTGAAATAATATTAAGCTTTGTAGGAAAATGGTGACAGCGTTGGGATTAAAATTTCCTTGAAAATAATTTTGACAAAATATGGTGGGATTTGTTTTCAGTCTATCCTTCATTATAAAAAAAATGAAAAATGAATGATAAAATAGAAGAAAAATTAATAATGATAAAAAGAAAAAGAAATTGAATACAAAAAGCAAGGCGCATGCAACACTCACGGTGGACATCGGATGCGAGTAAGTTGTGATGTTGGAGTGTGGACGTGCTAAGGGGGACCTGCAATATAACAGGGGGCAAAGTTGCCCTGGGAGTGATATTATTATTATTACAGGTCTCCTGCCTGTTTCTTGTTTCTTTAATATTATTTTCACATCGTCGGTGCGTTTCAGCACCTTTACTCAAGGCTGTACCATTCCCTCCAGTGTTAGTCGTCGTAGACATTGTCGTTGTCGTTGTCGCTGCAGATGTTGACGTCGTTGGATTTGCATCTGTCGTTGAAGCGTCTTGTTTTGTCTCAACAGCAACGCCCGCGAATTCCGTCCCCGTCGTTTGATTATTCGCCACTACAAACGCAGAATTCTCCTCTTTCGTTATGCTCATATAGTAACAGGTGTCTGTCTTCTTCATGATATGTCGTGGACCTAAAAAATAGAATTTAAAATAGAATTTATTTTCAAAAAAAATTTTTCCCACTGAAAAAAATTCGACTTTAAAAAAATATCGACAGATATTATTTTTGAAATGTGGAAAAAAATCGACAGATATTTTTGAAATGTGGAAAAAAAACTTGATCAAACGATCCATAAAATGATAGAAAAAACATGTCCCACGAAACCAAAGTAGCTTTTCGTGTTGACGTTTTTCACGATATGTCAATATTTTGATACTCGGTCTCGTTAAAAAAGGTACATGTAACAAAGGGAAAAAGAAAACTGTAAATATGTACAAAAGTGGGTTTTTTAAAAGAATTGCCTGAGACTGAAGGTTCGTTTAAAATGTCTTGCATTTAATAAAGTAAAGATTAGTTGAAAAACCGTTTAAGCCGGATCACTTACCAGGATTGAGCAGAATTGTATCCTCGTAGAATTCTGGCAGTTCTGCCGGTCTAACTGCGACCAACGCAACTCCATATTTTCTGTGACTGTGAAACGAGGCGTACGTAAACGACTTTCCTTCGTATTCGCCAAAAAATCGTGAATCCCCTAGAATTATGTGATAAATCTCGTTGCCCGAGCATTTTCCGTAAAGCCTGTGCCACTCTTCTTGTGACTGTTGACCCTCCCTGTGACCAGTCAAAGGCAAATCCTTATTATTAAAAGAGCGGAAAAGAGCAGATATTTAGAAAAAGACATTCATATAATAGAATATATTAGTCTGAATGTAAAATAGAGGAAGAAAGTCGTTAAATTTTTAAACACAGAGGTATGTTACTTTGGTAGTTAGAGAAAGAAAATAAATAAATCATTTCTTGTAATTGTAACATAAAATAAAATTGTGCAATATGTGAATAGAAAATTTTCACTCACTGTCCTCTAGAAGTGTGAAGTAGTAAAGTAACCAGAGTGGATGCTCCAGGACAGGTGCAATTATTCGCCAAAAGGGCATATTTAAATTCGTCTTCACAAACGACGTGTTCGGCGAATTTCACATGGAGCTTATTCTCTGGACGGAAGATTTGAACGTACTGAGGTACATCGGGTGCAAAATCTTTCACGGCCCAGGACCTGTTTTTTTTCATCATATAATTACAAGAAGAGAAAATTATTTCAAGTAATTTTTTTCTATAAAAAATTAATTTTTTTTTTATAAAAAATTAATTTTTATGTTGTTCAGTAAATATTTTTTTGTTTTTTGAAATAAAAACAAACCTGAGGATGGTGTGTTCGTCTGCGGCAGCTTTGTCCGCATAATTTCGCGCAGCAAGGATAAAACAGGCCTCAGCCTCATTCATCCTAGCTCTCGCGAGATCACCATCTTTCAGGCACGAGCCCTGAATGTAAATCACCCGTTGAGCCCAAATCGGCACTTGAAGAATCATTCTCATCGTCGTATCCAATTCCATTGGCGACAAGAGAACCACATAGTAGTCCTTTTTTTTTATCACAGAGAAAAAAAAATCACAATAAGAAACAAATTCAAACAAAATTCGAACAAATTTAAATCACAAATGAATTGTTTTGTAAATTGTTTACTATTTCCGTATTTTCAAATTGTAATGATGATAATTAATTGATAATTACAGGAAAATGTTTCGCTCGCGTAGATTATTTCGGTCCTTTGAAACATTCGCAAAATGCAAATGTTGAGCGCGTGATTATTTAAATTTAGTTACATTGGATGCAATTCTCGAAATAATTTTGTTCATTATTTAAAGCAGGAAATAAAGATCATTGAAATTTCAGAGTAAAGTTTATTCAAACTTTTGTTGAATAATTTTTAACTTTTTAACCTTTTTTCTTTCGGAAAAGAATTTTCTAACCTGAAGTAAAGGATGAGCGTAAAATTCGTTAAGAAAATCCATGATGGTATCCGCTTGTAATGTTGTGCTACAGACAACAACGTGCTTTTCGTTTTGTGCTCTATGGGACGAATAGGAACCACCCAGCTTCTGTCTCTCCATCCACGTGAAGGCCAACTGCTCAAACTGCAATTGAGATAACGATGAATTTCATGACTCGTGAAATACCAAGTCTCATTATGTATTCCTTAATATCGTTTTATTCAAATTTGCAAAGCTTCAGAAAATGAGAATTTTAGTGTCAAAGTGAAGAAAGAGAGAGAGAGAGAGAAAATTTTTTTTTAAATCTTCCACATCCAGAAAAAAGTAATCTTTATTACGCTGAAAGAAAAGTTTGTTTGATTCAAATCACCGATGACTTGTCTATTATTAAATAAATATTTACCAAGAGGAAGAAAAATTAATCATCTGAAAAGATCATTAAGTAATTGAAAATTGATAATAAACTAATTGAATAAATAATTATTTTCATATCGATTTTTGCAAATTTGAATAAATATTTTATTTTAGACGCAATCTGAAGGGTTGCAGTATCACATGCATGATTTATCAGGTAACAATGCCACAGGCAAACCTTCACAGTCATTTCAAACATCTGACAAGTGGTATGTGATTTGACAGGCAAATTGAACTGACAACCATCGAGCCTAATATTACCTGTCAAAGTTGACAGTTCTCGAATTCTCAACCCACGCAAGTGCACTCATCAGATAAGGGTCAAAATCAACATCAATCAGATCATTAATCTCCATGGAGATAACGTCTCCATTTTGTTTTTTTGTTGAAATTTCTCCTTTAATTTCTAGAATTTTTTTTTATAAACAAATTCCAATTGTAAACTTTGCCCCTCGCTATTTCCGCTATATTTTAATAGAGCGAATCAAAACTAAAACTACTCAACTAACTGATAAAAATTTTATTTAAGAAAAACCTTTTTCTATATAAAAGAAAATCTTTAGTAATATTTAGAATAATTTGTTGCAATTCATTTAACCGAAATTTCCCCAAGTTGCGAATTAACAAGGGGGAGATTTTTCCATTTTGCGAAGTATTATCTTAAATCTCATCAGGAGAAATCAGAGGAGATTTTCTCAAATATCTCATCAGACAATATGCATATAAATGTTTTTCTCTACGTACGTTTTGAAAAACGTTGCGATTCTTGAATCTAAATTAAACCCGGTAAGAGCTGAAAATTAAGTACTTTGAGTAGAAGGGAAAAATTCCGGTGATTCATGTAACATGTAGTATTATGATAACAAACTATAGGAAACCATTTGAACGATACAAATAACAAAGCAAAGATTTTTACGAGAAAAATTCTCTTCTTTCATTAAAAATTAATATCTAAGGGAAGAGTGGTTTTATGTGTAACTGCAAAATCGTTCACCTTTCAGCGAAATGTAGGGAGAGGAGACTCCTGTAGTCTTACGAGTGACGTCATAAAAAAAAATCTATAAAACAACAATGATGCTATCACCAAGAGTTGGAATTGTGTGACGCATATAGGAAAATAATCCACTGGGAAAATTTATTATATCTTTAGAATTAGTAACGATTGTGAATAAAAAAAATATTCGCATAAAAATAGTGAAGAGAGTATTCATCATTTTTAAAAAATATTATTATCGTTAATAAGTCAGCCATGCTGTATTTATCTCCTCTTGCATTTAAAATTTCAAGTAGTAAGGTCATTTTTAGTCAGACAAATAGTTTTCGATCACTTTCAAATTGCTTTCAGTAGTAAAGGTCGGTATTAGTCAGACATATCATTCTAGATTCTTTTTATATTGCTTTCAGTAGTATAGGTCAATATTGGTTCAAGAAAAAAGTTTTATATCGTCTTTGTATTATTCTAAGTAGTATAAGTCAATATCAG